>OY723390.1:45778435-45798435 GCA_963210295.1 Ophion ellenae
TCTGTTTACTACATACAAAAAAATGTTTAAACAATTTCATCAAAAAATCCGCCGCCCACCCCCTTGACGCGCGATGGTCCTTTTTTGATGGTGTGCACGATTTCTCAAAAACTATTCAACCGATTGCCTTCAAATTTGGACAGAATGCTCAGCTGACATCCTTTTATCGTTTGATGAAGCAAAAAAGCAATACGTTTAATAGTTTTTTATTTATAACAAAAAATCGATCAATTTTTTTCGAAAAATCGATACTTCAAGTTCAAAACGTCACCAAATCGTCAATTTTTTTTTCCCCCTTCATCGAACGATAGCTATATGTGTCTAAAGTAAAATGCTTTTTGGGTTTTTGTTGCAGGATGAACGTGAAGGCTGTAATCGTGCACACCATCAAAAAAGGACCATCGTGCGTCGAGGGGGGTGGGAGGCGGATTTTTGGATGAAATCGTTTAAAAAAATTTTTGTATGTAGTAAACAGATCAATAAAACTATATGCCAAGTTTCACAAGTTTCCCGTTGTATACTTTCTTCACAAAAAAAATCCCAAAAAGCGGTTAATTTTGCGAAAAAAAAAGACAATCCCCCCTTAATTTTCCGAAACATTCAATTGGGTACTTTTCCTCAAATAAATTCCCGAAAATCACCCAAATTTTCAGCGTTCACACTGGTATAGCCCCTTAAAGCGTCATAATTAGGCTTTAGTATTCAGTACGTCTCATTTTGTCAATGAGACGTACTGACAAAACTACATAGTTTTTTTAAGGTAGCACCTCCACAGAAGAGTTGAATTGAGAAATCGTTGAAATTTGACATATACGTTATTTAATACATTATCCAAACATCTGTGCAATTTGAATAAGTTCGACCACCCCAAACCTGAGATATTTACACTTAAAGTTGGCTTGGTTTACACGTAACAAATGCGTTACGATGGGCAAACAGAGCATCATTAATTCTACCGTCAAAACTAAAATTAAGAAATTGATCAAAAACGAGGATAAGCTACAGTAAGATATCACGAATAATGTGAAAAAAAATGAGAATCATTCACCATCTAGTTTCCACGATATAACCATGAGAAGCCTTCACAATTTTGGTGCAAAGCCTGGCAAAGCCTGGAAAAAAAAACAATTGGGGCAAAGCCTGGACAGTCCCGGCAAAAAGTTTACTGGCAATGGTCGATCAAAAACACAACACAAAATATATTTTACGGCAATAAATGATATCCATCGTATTATCTACTACCACCGAGTTAATATTGCGTAGTTTTTAATTCTATTCATTACTAATTAAACCAATTATCAATCTTTTAAACATGAACATGGTATGTACACTTTTCGTTGAGATGGAAACTTCACTTTCCTGCTTCCATTTGAAAAAACTCAGCTGAAGGTCATCGATTGCTGTGTGAGACTTGTGAGGACCATGCTCTATCAACCTCAACTTCTGAGTACTGGTTTGGACACTTAAAAACTGGTGATCTCGACACCGAGGACAAAAAACGTGAAGGAAGACCACGTTTGAAGATGCAGAATTGGAGGCATTGTTGAACAAACGTCTCAACACACAAAAACTTGCAAAATGGTTGGGAGCGACTCGACAAGCATTGTTACCATTTTTTTTTTTACCAATAAAGTCCCATTTTCACAAAATACACGAGCCATTTTTGCACAATAAATTCCCATCTTCACAAAGAAAATGTTCACTTCCCATCTATACTCACTTGTACCCCTAATATTATACACACATACACACACAAATACTCACACGGAATACGGTAGATCATTCAGGCATATTCGTCATGGTACAGCATGGTACGATTTACAAATGTACAGGCGTACGTGTACATGTGTGTGCAAGCGTACAACAAGAATCAACAGGCATTAAGGCGAGCCACTTCGCTGCTTCGGCGATTTTTTTTTCTACTGTACTTTCCTTTTCCCCCTTTTTCTTTACCGGCTAATTTTAAGGCTTCTTTGCAGTGCATGATACAAAACGCTAGGCAATGTGTGTTCATATATATATATATATATATATATATATATATATATATATATATATATATATATATATATATATATATATATATATATATATATATATAGGCGTGTAACCGTGATAAAAAAAACTCGAATAAATCGCGCGCGTGGACCTCCATTTGGGAGCTTGTGTTATCGGAGTCCTTGGGCCGTAGACAGCCGTTTGTACGCCTTTTATAGACGAATAATAGGCGCGGAGATTTAGCTAAACAAGCGCGCTCGCTCGTTTTATAAATAACGGCGACAACGAGGCCCGCGACGATCAGCGACGCTGATCTTTCCAGACGGGTGACTCGAAAAATATAGTAAACGAGAATAAACATTGCGGAACTCGCTTCCCTCACTCACCGTGAGGGAAAAAAAAAAAACGTAGGCTCAACGCACGTTCAAATTCGAAGTAGCATAAAAACGGAAGCAAAAGGCTCCGAGATCGTCCAGGACATACGCGGGCAACGAACCCCTGCGCCTTGCTCCGTTTTAAGGGGTTATGCCTAGTTGCAAAAGTCGACAAAAAAAAACACTTTTTTTTTTAAACCAATATATTTTGACAGTGTATCATCTTATAAATGTTTCCTGATAATTTCAAGGTGCGCTCAAGGAAATTTCAAGAAAACGCTCGGAGCGCCGTTCGAAACTTTTAACGCTTTTTTTTTCTCGAGAGTACGTTTTCTGAGTCGGTGAGCAAAATAGCGTGAAAACTACTGCATCGATGGTTGTGAAATTTTTGGGGCTTTTTCCATCGAGATGTAAAAATATAGTAATTGAAGGAAGGATTTTTTTTTTTCGATCTATAGTTCGATTTGGTGAACGAAAAATGGCAATTTTTTCGTAAAAATCAAGGGTCACTTAAGACACGCGCCAATTCGTTTAAATTTGATATTTCGGGATTTCCTTCGATTAATCGTAGAATAAACGAATGTACTAACGAAATCTGTTTGATTTTTTTTATATTGGATAACCTGGTTCTGGACATCGGTTGGAAATCGATTATCTGTACATATAAAAGAAGATGGCCTGACTGATTCGCCAACACCGTGCCAAAACCGCTGAAGCTTATTACATGAAATTTGGACAGTATGTTGCTCTTGTGACGTAAGCACCCACCAAAAAGGGTGTTTTTTTCGAAATTCAACCCTTAAGGGGGAATATCAGAGTGAAAAAAAATTCGATTTTTTATTGCTTAAATAGATAGTTTTTAAGAATATGCCTACAAATTGTCAAAAGAATATTCGGCTTAGAAGCATTCGAAATTGGCGCCAAGCGTCGACACTCCCACAGCCTCCCATACGGGTCTTTCTATTCTTTAAACGCGTTTTTCTCGAAACCATTTTTTTGACCCGGTTGACAGCATAACTCTGTCAAATTTTGTCCAATCGACTTCATTCAAAAGGGATTCTCTTCAGAAAACTTATCGCTATCGTCACATCGTAGTTTTTTTTAAATTGTTTACTTTTTTTTATCAACAATTTACTGCAGAATTTTTGAGTAAATATCGATTTTTTTTAATGGCCGCCATTTTTGTTCTAACCAAAAATTCTCAAATTTCCCACGATGCTGCGATAGCTGTACTATTATGATTTAATAATCTTTTTGAATTTTTGACTTCACGTGCTTGCTGTGGCACTTATGCTGTCAACCGTCGGCGAGTCTTTTTTTGAGACGCCATTTTGCGACCGCTCCTCTGCTTAATAAAATGTACTAAAAATTAAAAAAAAATCGCTTGTATGCTTCATTACTTCAATAATTAATACACAAAGTTTCAAATAATTTGATCGAGCCGTTTTTTTTTAATCCCAAAAAATACCTCATTTTTCGGCCTGTCACTCTGACAGTCTCCCTTGAGGGAGACTTTGTCCTTGAAATGCAGCGGGAGATGTTAGCGGCTCAACATGAGCAGCTAGAAGAAGAGGAGGGATGCCTCTGTGGACCAGGCATTGCCGATTAGCGGTAATTATAAACACATTTGTGTAAACACATTACAAAACTTTAAACGCGTTTTTCGCGAAAACACGTTTTTAAAAATGGCTGACATTCTCCTGACCGCTGTAACTAACATATCGACCTGAAATTTGGAGAGCATACTCAGAAAATATGTCTTCACGGAATGACGGATGGTTTTTTCGATCGATACATTTTTGCATTTATTATTTATCTTTTTATGCGAAAAAAAAACGCGAAAATTCGATTTTTTTTTTAATTGCCGCCATTTTCCGAAATTTGTACTAAACGAAAAACCCATCCGTCATTCCATGACCAAAGGGTCACAGATTGATAATATGCTTTGAATTTGTGTTTCAGATCAACAATGAGGGGGCAGTGATGTCAGCCGTTTACCTCCCGCGATTTGAGGACCTGTTTTCGCGGAGCTGCAACGGCCGCCATTTTGATTTTTTTGTTCAAAAAAAATTTTTTTAACGGTCTGTATATCATGAATAAAAGCAAGTAAAAACCGCACTCAAAAAGCTTTACTCGTTTCCTTTAAAAAAAATAAAATGTAAACACCTGAAATATGGCACTCCAAGGACAAAGTCTCATTGTCTTTGAAGCATGAATTTTTCTTTACGTGCAATTGGCTCGAAATTTTGTACTCGGGAGTTTTCGGGGTCGCTGATTACGAATCTGCATTACGAATTTCCCAAATTGGCTGTTTTCGACTGTTGCAACTAAGCATAACCCGTTAATTCAACTCTCATTCTCTCTTTCTCGCTTTCCTCTATTCTTACACGCTATTTTTCTCTTCTCGCCGCGTATATATATTTTCTTCATTATTTATAAGCACAGCCCTTATTTGCGAAACGGCGCCACGGGATTGCACACGCGGAGAGAAAAGCTCTTTGCTTATCATGGAATAAGTCTTCGTCACGTGTTCGTCGCGCCAGTAATAATCATTTTTATTGTAGCGATGATAATAACGATCGAGAGCGCCAACGACAGTGGACGCTGCGGCGATCCCCCGTCAAGAGCGGCGCCCAGAGCGGGTCAATACTCGGATCGGTGACCGCCGCGTTCGCGAGAGCGGACGACGACTCCCGATTACCAATATCGAGTCATAATCTTAATAGTTAGAAGATAGGCTCGTGATAGGGCCGTGCGGACTTATATATATATGTATATACGAGCTGAGAATTGTCAGGTGGATTTCTGTTTTTTTTAGGGCATGAGGCAGAAATTCTGCCACCGAGAAAAATATCATGTCTAATGGTTTTTCGAGCCCGCTTCGAAAAAAAATATATCGTATTTTTGTCGTGAGTGCAGTATTTGCCAGAAAAAAAAATGAGGATTAAAAAAATCAAAAGTTTATTTTGAGTAAGCAGAATACAGATAATTAAATTCCGAATACTCGTCAAAAGCCTTTTTTGATTGAATTAAATTGAATTTGATCATTTTAAAACGCATCTTTGATCATTTTTTTTCTCGACGACGGGATGCGGAACAAAAGTTTTTCAGGACTGCTATTCGGATTTTAAGGGCGGGGTAAAGTATTAAAATTTTTTTCTTCATTTTTTTAAATTTTTTTAAATGAATGCAAAATATATCAAGAATATTGTGTTAAAGTTTCAAGTCGATCGGAGTAAAATTGACGAAGTTATGAGTATTTTATGTGCAATGAGCGCTAAGCGACCAAACTCTTCTGCGTTTTTCGAACCGTTTTTCTGAGACTTGTCATATTTGAAGTCCGTGTGCACGATAACTCAAAATCTACTGGACCAATCGCTTTGAAATTTTGCACAGTACTTCTTCACATAATTCACCAGGTATTGTCGAGAACTTTTTTGTTTTTTTTTTTAATAATTACTAATTTTTCAACAACAAATTAGCCGATTTTTTTTAGCGAAAATCGGGTTTTTGGCTCCCAAGTGTCCTACGAAAAATCGAAAAATCGAAAAAAAAAATCCTCCCGTCATTACCTCGAGAAACAACTCCTTTAACAAATGCATTTTGATTTTTTTGTTTCAGATGATTCTGTTGCGAGTTATGGTGCACACCGCAAACCAACTTTTTTTCGAGGCGCCTCCGGGGTTTAATTTTCACTCGCTCAATTTTGAATATTTTGCAATGCAAATTTAGGAGAATGTTGTTCAAATGTTACTTTATTATGTGTAAATTTTTCAATAAACGAACACTATTACGTTACGCCAAAATCTTAAAAACATGCCTTTTTTTCGCCGAATTAACTTTACCCCGCCCTTTAATTATCTTCATTTTACTGTTGTTGAAACGAATTTTTTTTCATTATTTTCCAGAATGCTCAATTTTTGCTGGCGAATACTAGTCGTTACAAAAATACTCCGTATTTTATTTCGAAGAGGACTGGAAAAATAATTGAACATCATATTTTTACCTGTCGCAAAATATCCGCGAAAAACCCTTCAAAAGCACATAGCCACCTTATAATTGTCAATCTGTATATATATACATATATGGAGCATTCCAGCTCAACTAAGACAAATATTTGCCTCACCGTCGTTGATTACAGATTTCCATAGTGGAAAATCTCACTCCTGGTGTAAAAAAAAACACCAATTTTTGTCTGCGGCTGCAAAAAATAGAAAAGTTCACTCGGGCCATTTTTATCATTCTGAAAAAAATTTAGATACTTTTTAGACCTGGTTTGTGCATTTTTCACCAAAGCTCAACTAGTGCTTCCGATATTTACTATTTTTTTGTGAAATTTCGATTTTGGAGATAATTATTCAACAGTTTCGAAGTCCGAAGTGTAATGTTTCGGTCTTGCAAGTAAAAAAACAAAAAAAAATTATTTTCGGATAAAATTCAATTCGACTGGGATGAATTCCATTCTGAATTCTTCTTTAACAATCCTAAATCCTATTTTTGTTATGTTTTAGATGCTGTGTTATCTGGTCCTCCCCCCTCCCTCTCCCTCTTTTTCGTCGTGCTAACAATTTCAATCAACCTGAACAGAAAGGCTTCGATTTATTTTTTGAACTGACCCCGATCATTATAAATGTTCCATACATCCTTTCCATTTTGTAAAACCATTTTTTAAGTTCTTTTTTACTTGCAAGACCGAAAAAGTACTTTTCTAAAGGGGCCGGATTGAAATTCCGAACTTTGAATGCTCCGACGGTTTAAAATTGCGAATTGTAATATTCCGAAATTCAAGATAGGGCTGGGTTGAAATTGCGAACATTGAATGATCAGAACGCTCAAAGCTCCGGAAGAAAACCACCCCGAAAGGTCAAAACTCCGAAAGAATTTTACACGCAAGACCAAAACTTCGAAAATCTGAACACCGTCGAAATAATTCGACTATGAAAGTTTTAAGGAGTCTCGGTACAAAAGTCAAAATGTTAAGAAATTGATCGAATTTGGTGATAATGTTCTTCAACATTAAGCGCGAAAACACACATTTTTGAAAATTTTCTTCTACTTAGTTATCGAGTAATTAAGCATTAAAGCAGATTTCTTATGCCCGCAATGTATGTACCAACATATGTGGAAACGCTATGCTTATACACGTGAACTTTAGTGTTAACTTACTCGATAACTGTGCAGAAGAAAAATCTGAAAAAAGTTGTATTGTCAAATTTGGCACTAAATGTTCACCAAATTTTATAAAATTCTGAACTTTTTGAAAATTCTTATGTTTTTAACATGGTTTAGCATGGCAACATTGTATCGCCCGTACCGAACATCCTCAAGGAGGTACGGTGATGACCATGCTAGTAAACTTAGAATCTATTTCACGCCGCAATACCGCCACGTTATAAATATATGTATATGGCCTATTTATCGAGAAATATTTTTTAAGTATTGAATTTCGAGTTTCCTATTATTTTTATATTATGGAAACAACCTTAATAATCTACTACTCGACTTCAGTAGCACGCCATATCGTTGACGTTTAGCATCGTCGCATTTTCGGTGGCTGTCATCGGTTCCACGCGCCCGGCTTATTATTTTTTGTAGCCGGTTAACATGGAGAATGAAAATACTGTGGAAGTTTATCGAAAGAGTAACGGGATTGTATCTGAAGTCCAGTTTAGAGACAAATGTAGATTCTGACGGACAAGAATTAGAAAATGAAAAGATAATATTGCGATTGCAAATAAAAAACGTCGCGTTGAAGTTAACCTCAATGTCCAATGTCCAATCTGTCCAAAGTCAAAACATATTTCATCGATTGTTATGTTATTTTTCCCTTTGCCAATTTTCACAATATTTGCAGGTATAAAAAGGAACGTTTATTTTATACGACGGTTCTCCCATGCTGAATTTATATATAGATGCGTTGTATAGGTACGTGTCGCCAGAATAATTGAGATGCCTTTGCTGTACGTAAAGGAACTTCAAGTAAATATCGACGAAAGGCCCTTTATAATCCATTAAAAAATGTACGGCTTCGCACAATCGTATGTTTAATTCGCGTTGAAAATATCCGCTAGACGAATCAAATTTGCGCGGGCATCCGGCGTTGCCACACGTCGAGCAAGATGGCTGCTGTTACGTCACGAGAAGTCTCGCTCTCCGAAAACTTCGGTTTTTGCGACTTTATTTCGAAATTTATTGCTTATTCCTGCGGTGAGCTTTCCAATTCACGGTGCCTTATCGATCACAAAGATTCAACGAACGCAACCATCAGTTTTTTTTACGTGTTTCTTGGCTCCAAGTAGCACAAAAAAATCGATATATTAGAGGACAGGCACATTTTGTCGTCTACGTGTGACTAATTCACCAACTTTGACAATTAATAACTCGGAAAGTGCACGGTAAATCTCGTGGAAACTCCGCATACGCATGGACGAAGGTCTCGACAATGCTATAAAAAAAATCGGGCTTTTATCTTGAACTTGCTTCAATCACCGTACCTCCTTAAAAGTTTCAAAACTTGTAATAAATCGACTGATTATTTAAAGATTTTTTTCATTAAGAAGTGATTTTGCGTCATTTTGAAATTTGTCTAGACAATGTTATACGTTCTACATCATTTACCGTCAACTGCGCAAACTTTCGCTGGCATATCTTGACATGGCGGGTTGAAATCCCGAACTTTGAATGCGCCGACGGTTTAAAATTCCTAATTTTAATGTTTCGAAATTACAAGGTTCGTCAAGATCATGCCAGCGAAAGTCTACACAGTTGACTATACATGATGCAGAACGTATAACACTGTCTAGACAAATTTCAAAATGGACGTAAAATCACTCCTTAATAAAAAAAAATATTCTTGAAATAATTCGTCGATTTATTGAAAATTTTGAAACTTTTAAAACTTCCATAGCCGAATTATTTTGACGTTGTTCAGATTTTCGGACTTTTGGTCTTTCGTGTAAAATCCTTTCGGGGTGGTATTCCTTCGGAGTTTTGAGCGTTCTGATCATTGAAAGTTCGGAATTTCAACCCAGCCCCCTCCTCCAAATCAAAGTTTCACCCAAAGAAATAGTAAATTCCGGAAGCCCAAGTTGACCTTTGGTGAAAAATGCACAAAAAGGGTCTCAAACGTATCCAAATGTTTTCAGAATTTAAAAAACGCGCCCAGTGGATTTCGATTTCCTCCAGCCGCAGAAGAGCAAGTGGAAGAAAACATTTCGATAAAAATCGGCCGTTTTTGTTCACCACCAAAAATGATTTTTTCCACTCCGGAAGTCCATAATCAAAGATAGTAAGGAAAACCGTTGTCTGAATTGAGCTGGAATATCCCACATATCTGAAACTGATAATGTGTCGATTTTCTTCTTCTCTTTGGTGTAAAATTGGCTTCGACGACGCGACGGTCGCCCGTGTGAGCATTGGGCAAAATGGCACCCGAGCGAGTACATCGCGTAATTTTATTATATCGATTAGGAAGACGATAAAATGTAGATATCAATAACGAGCCTATTTTACTTTTCAACATTTTCCTCCTCCTCTCTTCCTCTTCGTACCTTCCTCTATTTCATTCTATTCTTTCTCCCCGGAGGGTCGAATTCCTCGCTATTTTTTCTCCGCCTCGCGTAGTATGGAAATTCCGTCCAGACCGGAACTTTTGGCCGAGAATGTGTCGCGGGCTTGAAAAAATGCGACAGCCTAGTTTGAGTTACGGTTTTCCGCCTCGAAAACGATTACGGTGCAATGCGAGACTTTAATGGGACGTTTTTACGGCTAACCGGAAGAAAAAAAAAACAATTATTGTGTCTGAACAAACGTCAGGAGCTCGACCCTCCGCGATTATCAAACGAGACGATATTCAGATACGGAACGACGCGTGAATCGGCGAAAAAATGTGCTCGAGCGTACATAACGATACGATTTACAGCTTACGTATTTGTCACAAAAGTATATCTATATATATATATATATATATATATATATATATTTATGTATATGTATGTTATTTCTTTGAATGCGCAGGCCACTCGTTATTCTTCCCCGACTTCTTTATCCCCGATAACGGCAATCTTACTAGCGGCGCCAAGAGCCGTAAAAACGAATGTAAAAAAAAACGTTGGGGTAAACGGCAGAGTGTCGCTAAGCCGAACCTAGGCGGCTTTTGGAAAGAGATCATTTGAAACGGCGCCTAAATAGCTATGAATAATAACGTTAGGTGTTGGAATTAATTCGTGGCGTTTTACAAGAGATGGCGTAGGTAGTACAGTGTTTCGTTGTTACCGACAGTGATGTATTCATCGTGAAACAGCTATCGTTGAATGTCATTTGCTGTACATAACCTCTTTTTGAATCGTAAACAACACTTTGTAATTTATTGAATATGTCAACATTTGTGCCGAATAAAGTGTTTTTGCGGGGAGTTTTACTTCCCGGTTTTTTGCATCGCATTGTCACTGGTGATGAAAAATGGATCCGTTACGACAATCCGAAGCGCAGAAAGTCATGGGTCAAGGGGAGATATACACCTGGATGATCGAAAAATCGATTTAGAAGCTATGAACATTCCGTCGACCGTAGAAGACCTACACTATGGGCCTGGTATCGATGATTCCATGTAATTTGACAAATTTCATGATTTATTCATTCCCAAATTTTCAAACGCGTTTTTCTCAAAACCACGCTTTTTCAAATCGGTAGCCAAAATTTCTCGAAAACCAATGAACCGATTGCCTTGAGGTTTTCTTGTGGTTATTCTACACACCATTATCTAGTACTTGTCATAGGATTTTTTTTTCCGTTACTTAGTTTTTGTTTTATAGGCAAAATAATAACTAATTTTCGGCCCAAAAATCACTATTTATGTTCAAACGTCCGCCATTTTGTCAGAAAATCGATATTTTCAAAATGGGCCATGACAAGTACTAGATTATAGTATCTAATTTAATAATCTTCTTGGTTTATTTTTTCAGATGATTTTTGAAGAAACGCCAGTGGGTACCGTATACGCAAATTTTTTTACGACGCTCCAAGGATCATACAATATCCTTGTATATTTTTGATATTTTTAAATAAAGAAAATTAAACATATTTTTGAATGTGTATACTTTTAGATAATTAAAACCCCAATCCGAAATTTCAAATAGTTTTCCTTGAAGAAATTCAGAAAAATGACCTTTTTTCCGGCTCCTAGGTGTATATCTCCCCTTAAGCCCGGCCAACCATCAACATCAGTGGCAAAGCCGAATATCCATGGGTCTAAACTCCTGCTCTGTATTTGGTGGGATCAGAGGGGTGTGGTTTATTATGAACTGCTGAAACCGAATGAAACCATGACTGGAGGTCGCTACCGACTGCAATTGACGCGCTTGAGCCGTGCATTGAAAGAAAAACGGCCGGAATACTCCGAAAGTCATGACAAAGTCATTTTGCTGCACGACATTGATCGTCCGCACGTCGCAAAACCGGTACAAACATATCTGGAACCGAGTTGGGGGTAATTCTATTTATAAATACGAATACGAATTTATTCACATCGCAATTTTCATGTGAACGTAAATACAAATTTATTCATACTTCACTTATTTGTATTCACATGCATGCATACAAATACAATTGTATTCACAAATATTCTGAACATACAAATAAATTCACAGAAAAAATTGTGAATGTTCACAAAAAATCATGCGAATTAAAAAAAATTCACATCAGAATCTGTGAATGCAAATGTATTCGCAAAAAATTGTAAATACAAAAAAATTCACAAAATAAGTTGTGAATTTTTTCGTATTTAAGACAAATTAAAATCAAATTCACAATGATTAGATTAAAATTTACACCAAAAGTGAGTTCTTACGTATTTTGAGAGAAAACATTGCGTCGAGGCTAAGAAACTTTTGCAAAAAAAAGTTGTGAGTTTCAAATATTACATTATAAATATGAAAAAATTCACAAAATGAGTGGTAAATGTCCTCAAGTTGAAGAAAATTAAAATCGAATTCACGACAATTATATTGAAATTTACACCGCAAGTGAGTTCTTACGTATTTTGAGAGAAAACATTGTGTTGAACTCGACACAATGTTTTTGCTCGACGCAATGTTTTCTCCAGAGTACGTAAGGACTCAATTTTGGTGTAAATTTTAATCAAATGATTGTGAATTCGATTTTAATTTGTCTTGAATACGAAAAAAATCACAACTTATTTTGTGATTTTTTTTGTATTCGCAATCTTTTGTGAATACATTTGCATTCACAGATTTGGATGTGTATTTTTTTTTAATTCACAGGATTTTTCGTAAATATTCACATTTTTTTCTGTGAATTCATTTGTGTGTTCAGAATATTTGTGAATACAATTGTATTTGTATGCATGCATGCAAATACAAATACGTAAAGTATGAATAAATTTGTATTTACATTCACATAAAAATCACGATGTGAATAAATTCGTATTCATATTTATAAATAGAATTACGCCCAACTCTGATCTGGAAACACTTAAATGGGAAGTCCTACCCCTCCCGCCGTAATTTCCAGATATCGTTCCTTCCGATTACCATTTGTTTCGTTCGACGGCCCATAGTCTGTCTGATCAGAAGTTCACTTCTTTCGAAGATTGTCAAAAACGGGTCGATTCGTGGATTGCATCTAAAGACGAGGCGTTCTTCCGACGCGGTATTCGTAACCTGCTCGAAAGATGCTCAAAAGTAGTAGAAAGCGAGGGGCAATACTTCCATTAATGTATTTTTTTATTTTCATCTAAAATAAATATTTTTCTTCATTAAAAAAAACCCCACGAATTAATTCCAAGTCCTAATAATGGTTCTAGTTATTACTGTTTCCTACAGCTAAGGCTCTCCCGCGACTAAAATCAGAAAGTACTCTGCCTCTCCGCGAAAAATGACTTTATTCTGATTTCGCAGCTGAAAAGATCGATCGCAACGAGTGGAATAATTCAGGATAGTTTACCGGGTCCGTGGACGGAAGGAATTCGTTCTGTGTCCGGGGGATTGATTTTCATGGTTGGAAAAGGCAAAAGTAATAGTTGTGGCCGAGAGCAGTGGGTGCGCGGATCTCTGAGCAACTGGGACTAGCGAAGCGACAATTGTGGGGTGACAAGTGAAAGGGGTGGGAACGTTGGAGCCCGCAAGGGCGTAAGATGAAACATTCCGAATACCGAAAGTCAAGCCAGCTGCGATTCGTTGAAGAAACATCGCCGACTTCTGTGTGATCGCGGTAAAATCGATATGCTGGACGAGCCTTATCTTACTGTTCAATCTCACATCGGAGCCATTCTTCTCTTTAACGCTAACTATATGACTCTTTTGTCTCTGTGGCTATGCGCACGTGTGTGTGTGTGTTCTACGTCGATCGAACTTTTGATGCCCATAGAAATACCGTTGCCGTCTCTCTTTCCATCGGGAAGGCAGACCTTCATGATTCTCAAGAAAATACTACCGAGCGCAGTTCTCCCGTTCGCAATGGCCTCCCCGGGGCTTTTCGAGAAAGCTCATTCGACCGGAGAAAAAATCCTACTGAACCTTTGATATAATAAACGGGGTTCCGTAACGGAAATATCTTTGACGATTAGTCGCTGTCCATACTCATGATGTCTTTGTGCGAGGATTCTCTGAAGTCCGACTCGTCGACGTAATTGTTCTTCATGTTCCTCTCGGCTACGGACTGGATACACTGGAATAACGAATTCGAGGTGAGGACGGTGATCGATTGTGCCTTTTCAGTTGCGGGAGATGAGATTTTTTGGTCGTTTTTTTAGCTCGATGATTTTTTTGTAATATACGGTCGTTTGTTTTTATTTTTTTAAATGGATTTAATGAATTTGCGAATTGATAAATTCATTCGTTAATTTCTGGTTATTTTGTTTGTTTTTATTACGCGCGTTTTCTTTTCGGAATATTGTTTCATTTAATTCTGGATATTTTTATATTTAAAAATTCTTATCAGGCTAATCTTTTTTATAATTTTTATCTATGTGCTTTCGGATTTTTTTTTTCTTTTCTTACTTCGAGCATTTTTTATCGTTCATTTTTATTTCAAAAAGCTTTATTTTATTGCGCCAGTTTCCTTTTTGGAATATTGTTTAAACGTAATTCTTAATATTTTTATATTTTTAAATTCTTCTGATTAGGCGAATCTTTTTTTCTAATTTTTATCTGTATGCTTTTGGATCTTTTTTTCTTCTCTGACTACGAGCATTTTTTATCGTTCATTTTTATTTTTATTTCTAATTTTTATCTGTAGGGATGAGATTTTTTTTCTTTTCGTACTACGAGTTTTTTGATCGTTCATTTTTATTTCAAAAAACTTTTTTTATTGCGCGAGTTTCCTTTCTGGAATATTGTTTCACTTAATTCTAAATATCTTGACATTTTAAAATTCTTCTAATCATGCGAATCTTTTTTTCCAATTTGTATGTTTATGCATTTTAATTTTTTTCTTCTCTTACTACGGAAATTTTTATCGTTCATTTTTATTTAAAAAAGTTTTTTTCTGTTACGCGAGTTTCCTTTTTAGAATATTTTTTCACTTAATTCTGAATATTTTTATATTTTGAAATTCTTCTAACCATGCGAATTTTTATCTTCGTGCATTTCATTTTTTTCTTCTCTTACTACGAGCATTTTTATCGTTCATTTTTATTTCAAAAAGTTTTTTTTTTATTACGCGAATTTTCTTTTTGGAATATTGTTTCGCTTAATTCCAAATATTTATATATTTTGAAATTCTATTAATCGTGCGAATTTGTTTTCTAATGTTTTATGTGCGTGTCTTTAAATTGTATTTCTTCTCATACTACGAGCATCTCCGTCCAAACTTTTTCGTTCCACGTTAATACAAAATAAACATTGATACGATGCGAGTACTCCGTCATTTTTTCCTCGTAACTCACGTCTTCGACTTTTATTCTGGGAGCCGTTATCTGCTCGGGCGAGTGCCAGGGTCGATGATGCGGATTATTTTGTTCCTTCCAATCCGGATAGCCGATCGAAGCTTTGTGTAACTTTTTGACCATCTGAAACGACGACGTCGCTACTATTTACCCCGAAGACGAATCGGAAAGACATACATCGCGGATGCGCCTTTTTTTTGTTACAAATGTTATGTTCAATTCATGAATTGTGGTTTACCTTTGGGGCCAATATCTGGGTGACTTTGTTCACCAGCCAAACGGGAAGTTTACCGTGGGGATCCGTGTGCGAGACGTAACCGAGCTCGGAGCCGTCGCCGTTGCGGGACGGACGTACGATGTACCCTTGAACAGTATTGAACGATCGACTCGATCAGCGATATCTAATCGACACAACGGCCAGAAAGGTGAACGCACCAAAACTTCGAATCGCACTATTTTGCACGCCGCTCACAATTACCGGAAAAGAAAAGGCAACGAAACGAACCCAAACCATTTTTCTTGTCAAATAATAATATTCAAATATAAATAAATGGAAAATAATGTTTTCAGATCATAATCTTCAAATAATAAATTTCAAAGAAATAAAAAATGCCCGGTAAGTACGTAAAATGGGAGCTGCATCCCAAAGCCGATAGAATTTTTTTTAACGTTTCTTATTGTTTGTAAATGATCTAACGATTAATATTACGGACAGGGAAGCCCTAAAACCCAAACAAATCGACAGAAATAAGGGAACAAGGGAAGTAAACCCAAACAAGCCCTAAGAAACAACCCAAACGGAGCCAAAGAAATCGAAAGAAACAATCGAACAACCCAAACAATCGAATAAGCCAAACCAATCGAAAGAAACAATCGAACAATCCAAACAAACCCAAACAAATCGATAGAAACAATCGAACAATCCAAACAAATCCAAACAAATTGGAAGAAACAATCAAACAACCGAAACAAATCGAAAGAAACAATTTAACAACGAAAAGCAACCGAACGACAGAATCGAACAACCTAAACAAATCCAAAAAATTGAAGGAAACAATCGAACAGCCCAATCAAATCCAAACAAATCGAAAGAAACGATCTATCAAACAACTCAAACTACTGAAACGAACCTAAACAACAATCCAAACAAATGGTGAAACACCGAAAACAAACCCACAGAAACAATCAAACAACCGAAACAAATCAAGAGAAACAATTGAACAACCCAAAGAAATTGAACAACCTAAACAAACCCAAAAAATCGACGGAAACAATCGAACAACCAAAAAAAATCGAACATAACGATCGAACAACCCAAACAAATCGGAAGAAATTATGGAACAACGGAAACAATGAAACAGCCGAAACAAATTAAAAGAAAAAATCGAACAACCCAAACAAATCGAAACAAACAATCAAACAAATCGAAACAAACAATCAAACCCAAACAAATCGAAAGGAACGATCAAACAACTTGAAGAAATCGAAAAAAACAATTAACCAACCCAAGCAACTGAAGGGACTTTACCAGTGTGACACTTTAAAAAAATCGATTTTTTTGTTGCCTTTTTCGACAGTTTATACTTTCCAGAATATTCTGTAAAAATTTCAAAGCCGTATCTCAATCATTTTATCTTGCAAAAATCGATAGTTAAATCTTTAAAAGCGTTTTTCCCGAAATTATATTTTTCATATTTGCCGACATTGTAACTCAAAGAGCAATTATCCGATTGACTTGAAATTTGAACTGAGTACTCTTGAATATATTTACTCTACAATGACGTAGGATATTTTTGATTGTAGGAAAACTGACGATTTGGCATTGAAAAAAACTACCATTTTATAGACTAGAAAACGGACTTTTTTTCATAACTACGCCATTTTGTGAGATTTTGATATTTTTTGAAAATCCTACGTCATTGTACAGGAAATACCTTCCAGTTTAACGACATTTTTTCCTTTTTCGATTTCAGCTACTCAATCGGCCGGCATCATAGTCAGCAGTGGAGGAACTTTTTTTTTGGCGCCTCCGAAGGCAGCGCATAAGTCGCTTGGATCTCAATATTTTTCTATGAAAAAATAATGTAATATAGGTCAAATATAGCCCAATATATTCTTAATTTTCCGAAACATTGAATTGAGTACTTTTCTTCCAAAAAATTCCCGAAAAACACCCAAATTTTTAGCGTTCACACTGGTTATAGCCCCTCAAGCGAACCCAACAATCCACGCACGTTAATAGCTCAGTAGTACGACCGATATCTTGTTTGGGTTTCTTTGGGTTTTTGTTCCAGGAGTAGCAGTAGTGAATTGTTCGCCCTTCGGGCATCTCAGTATCGATTGTACCATAACTTTTCAACGATAAGAATCGTGGACAAAAATACTTCGTACGATTTTGCGACGGCGCCCCAATTCGCCAAATTTCCCAACGATACGAGAGAAAAGCAAGTAGATTCGTCGCTAGCAGCGAGAGTCGCGAGAATAGCGTACATGACTAATAGAGAAGGCTAAATAATTGAGACGTGAAACAATATCCAATGCCCATATCGATCGAGCGTCCCGTCAGTGGAGCGTTAAATCTCACCTGTGAGATAAGACGTGGCTCTGACGTAATGCTTCCTCGGTGGATAGTCCTTGTGAAAGACGGAATGGTTGAGAATGAGCTGCTCCAATCCCGTGTCGAGCCACGAACGTTGCAGCACAAAGTCCCGATTCTTCAGCGGCGACGGACACGCCACTGCAAAGTTCAATTGAAATTCAATGAGATTTCTCACTCCCTGCTCTCATTATTGGGCAATATGGAAAAACGCGCGCGTAGGAACGTTGAAAGCGAAAGAAGTATGGAAACGAGGACTGACTGGAGTAGTAGCCGATGTCGTTGTTCGGATTGAAGAAGCCTATGTCCTTGGCCTCGATCATGTGAGTGTCCCATACTTTTCTGTACTCCGGATCGTGCAACACGTCGTAGAGAGTCTCCGGCATTATGTCCGTAAATCTCGTCCTTATCTGCGCACGTTAAGCCCCAATGTTATCAATCGGACGACACGAGCACGACTTTCTCTCGATTCTCGCATCGAGCGTCGTCAACACGGAGGGCCTTACGAGAACAAAAGCCCACCTTGATCATGCGGAAGCTTATCCCCGGCACGCACTTCGTCCATACGGACAAGTCCGGCTTGTTGTAGTCCAATCTCCAGTCGTTGTTGTCGTCGTAGAGGCGCTTCAATTTTTCAAAGTCGTTATCCTCCGCTATCTTGATGACCCCAATGTCCATATCGATGAGCTGGAGAACGGAATTTTCGCAATTTAATTATCGTTCGGCGTTGATGGACATTTAAAGCTAATTAGCGCGTAATCATTTATTCAATTGTGTTGCTGTTTATCGTCGTTCTATTCTATTTATTTATGTTTATTAACGTAACGAATATAGCGATGTGTATATTTATCGGGCAGCGTTTGGGTTTGCAGGAATTTTTGTGTTTGGGTTTGTTAAAAATTCAAGCAAAGCTTGTGCTTGTTGGCATTTTTGCAGTGCTTGGGTTTGTTTGTGTTTGTTGGAATTTTGGCAGCATTTGGATTTCTTTGCGTTGGGTAATATTTTTGAAAATTTGGGTTTGTTGGAATTTTCGCAGCATTTGGATTTGCTTGCGTTTGTTGAAAATTCAAACAGTGTTTGTCGAAATTTTTGCAGCCCTTGCGTTTGTTTGGGTTTGTATGTGAAAGGATTAATTGAATTTGGGCAGCGTTTGGATTTTTTTGCATTGGTTAATATTTTTGAAAATTTGGGTTTGTTGGAATTTTCGCAGCATTTGGATTTGCTTGCGTTTGTTGAAAATTCAAACAGCGTTTGTCGAAATTTTTGCAGCCCTTGCGTTTGTTTGGATGTAAAAGGATTAATTGAATTTGGGCAGCGTTTGGATTTCTTTGCGTTGGTTAATATTTTTGCAGAATTTGGGTTTGTTGGAATTCTTGCAGTGTTTGCGTTGGTTCGCACTTGTTGCAGTGTTTGGGTTTGTTGGAATTTTCGCAGCATTTTGGTTTGCTTGCGTTTTTTGATAATTCAAGCAGTGTTTGTGTTTGTCGAAATTTTTGCAGCCTTTGCGTTTGTTTGGGTTTGGTGGAATTTTCATAGCATTTGGATTTGTTTGCGTTTGTTGGAATTTGTGCGGTACTTGTGTTTGTTGAAATTTTTGCAGCATTTGGGTTTGTTGAAAATTTTGCAACGTTTGGGTTGGTTTGGACTTGGAATTGTTGCAGTGTTTCATTGCTGATCGAAAGTAATAATTGATATATAATTGCACAGCAATTTATTAGCACTATATTGTGTAATTTCTCTTACTACGTAATATTCTGAATAGCTAACAACAAAACACACCAAATAATTGTATTCCATCAATTCCAAACTGAAATATCCATTTATAGATACATTATCATGAATTCTTATCAAGATTGGTGGATTTATTTATAAAAATTAATTCACTTGAAAGAAATAATAAAAATGCATTTTTTCAAATATCCTGAGATTTAAAAATGAAATTGAAAATAACATAAACATAATATTCAGAATTATACAAAAAACCAAATAATACATTTATAACCTAGCATTACAACGATAATTAAATCGAATTACGTTCGTCGTATCGCACACGAACTATTCCCTTAATACATCGTCCTTCGTCGCGATCTTTGCACTTCTGTTCATTTTAATTCACGAATATATCGAT
>OY723390.1:45803435-45850935 GCA_963210295.1 Ophion ellenae
TGAACACGTGTACTGGCTGTCAGGTTATTTTTCATATCTGTATATATATATATATATATATATATATATATATATATATATATATATATATATATATATATATATATCTACAAGACTACTTCTAGTTGACAGCGCTTCCAGTGGAAAAATGAGGAACTACGTTTTTGCCTCACTAACGATGACACTTTCCACCATTAAAAAACGCCGGAGTTCCAGACCTGTATGTAAGACCGCGGTCGGGGGTGACTCGCGTATTGAAGCCGTCTTTGGTGTCGTTACTGAATCGATTTTTTCGATTTACGATCCGTCATTCGCGAAATATTTTACATAAATAAAAAAAGCGTGAAAATGTCAACCCAAACGCGATACAAAGAAAAGTTTACAAGAAAAAAGGCGCTTGCTAAAAGACTGAAAGCTGTGGCAGCCATGTGTCAAGCAAATGCCGCTAAACGCGATGAGAATATAACCTTAACCTCAACGATCAGCAACAAAAATTCGCTGTCGAAGGACAACGGAACGTGGATTTACAACATCTTGACGACAGTTTAAATTATATTCGCTGTAACAAAGACAAATACATACATGAATTAAACAATTCAAATTTGTTTGCAAAATAAATTTATTTCACATCCGTCTCAGAATTACTAGAACTCGGGGGAAAAAAACACGCTTCGAGTTCCCAGACCACGCGACGATCAGCTGGCTGCAGCGTACATTGTTGCCATTCCGTTACAGATGGTTGGGCCCGAGTTCGGTGTGGAATAAAATTACCACTTTTCATAAGTCGATATCTCCGAAACTAAACGGTCAAAGTTTGTCATTTTTTCAAAATCAATCGCACAATAGTACTCCGTACACGTGTGTTTTTACTTTGAAATCCTAAGATCCGTTTAGAACCTATATCGAGACGTGCGAGCAAACTCCTATCGGTTTACGTGTTAGGTATAGGGATCGCGTACAAAAATACCTATATTCAATTGCAATTGTCTCATAAACTAAACGGTGAATCGAATTGAATTTTTGGCCATCAGTCCATGAAGGTCATATCTACACCATGCTTAGATTTTAGCCAATCCCTAAGATTTGACCAAAACTACAGAACTACCTTAAGTATAGGCCATTTGACTTTGTGCCGCTCCTCCTATCTTGATCACTTGTATTTGCCTAAGCCTTTTTAGGTGCATCTAAAATTCGCCGCCCCCTAAAGTCTGCTGCTCCTTGTCAACTGGTTATACAGCCATTGGCAAATCCAGGACTACCTGTATGTAAGACCGCAATTTCGCCAAGAACATTCTGGAGGTGTTTTTCTTTTCTGCCCATCGAGCGACAAGGAGTGCTCACGCTCATTCATTTTCGAATTGAGGTGAAAAGAAAACAAATAATATTGATTAGACGTGCGGATGGGATAGTGTTGAAACATGCCGGGTAAACGCAAGTCCGATTTGTCAAAGAGTACGAAAAAAACTCGAGCTATGATGGTAGTTAAAATTCGAGAGACTTCAGCCCAAGCGGAGTTTACAATTGAAGGATTGACCTGGCAACGGAACCGCTGGCAGGTAGTCTCGTTTTCACTAGAAAAAAACTAGTTCTAACGAAATGGAGCAGTTAAACCTTTCCAAATGACGTCAAAGTTTGGGTTTATTTGGATTTATTGGGTTATTTGTGTGATTCATTTGTGTGATTTTGTTTTGTTCGTTTGGGTTCGTTTGGGTTATTAAACATAAATTCTAGTTTCCATTAGGAAAGACTAGTTGTAACGAAGGCGTTCAGTCAGAACTAGTTTTTGCTAGGTTCCTTGCGTTTAAGCTGAAAATGGATTTTAACTGTAACAAATATCTATATAATATATATCTCAGTATAATTATAAGATATCAATGATTATATCTTAGGATTATATATATATATACATATAGTTAAAAGTTACCAAGCAATACAACAAGCCCTAATTCGAAAAAACCCGCGCGATTCTTTTCCGCAAACAGATGTTACCCTGGCGCCAAGTTGGGTAACTGGCAAGCGAGTACTCCAATGATAAAACAGGCCCACGCGATATTCAAACCACTCCGTCGTTAACAAAACCCGTATTCAATTTTTCCAAAGACGTGCCTTTGTTGTTGTTATTATTATCATTAGAAAACAAGCGCCTTGGAACAATTATTTTGAAAATTAAAAAAAAATTCAGTTGTAAATAAAGATGTCTAAATTTTTATTGTAAAATAAAGTTTCTCAAGTTCAATTGTAAATTGAAATTTCGAAATTTTGACTGAAATTCAAAATTTCGAAATCTTAATTGGGAATAAACATTTTTCAATGATAATTGAAATTAAATTTTGTCAATTTCATTTGTAAATTGGAATTTATAAATTTTAATTTTAAATTAAAATCTAGGAACTTTAATTGTCAATTAAAATTTCCGAATTATTATTGTATGTTTAAATTGTGAATTTTGATTGGAAATTAAAATGTTTAAATTTCAATTGTCAATTAAATGTGTAAAATTATTATTGTACATTCAAATTGTTAATTTTGATTGAAAATTAACATTTCTAAATTATAATTGTCAATGAAAATTGTTTATGTCAACATTTTTTTAATTATTATTGTACTTTCAAATTGTTAATTTTGATTGAAAATTAACATTACTAAATTATAATTGTCAATTAAAATTGTTGATGTCAAAATTGTCTTATGTAATTGTAATTATGTCAACATGTTTATGTTTGACGTTTCCACCTGACAGAAAGGACCGGCCACACACGACACACGCGCCGTTTGACGTTTACGTCTGACAGACAACACCGGTATCGAACCGACCGAGATGTCCTGAGCGCGACAGACATCCGCATTCTCGTTTCCTACTTATTCGACAAACAGATACATTACAGAGAAAAAAGCAGCATATTTCCGCTCCGGTCGCCCGAGAAAAAGGGACGCATGTCGTAGCCGCGTAGCGTAAAATACGTCGAGAATAATCCGAATAGGGACGCGCGTCCTCTCTGTCGCACTCTCGCGGCTACTCTCGGTTGAGCGCGACACGTCGCCTCGGGGCCCCGCGGACGTAAACAAAGAACGCAATTTATCAATCGCTCGGTCGTGTTTTTCGACGCCGAGGATTTCTAGGTTAATCGCGTTTTTTTCTCCCAATATCGTGCTCGTGTCGCAACAATAATAAGTCGTAACTTAAGAGACGCTCCAAAAAAGCGAATATCAGTTCAGCGTCGCCTCTCGTATCGCGCAAAACAATCTCGCCGATTCGCTCGCCCCTCTATCAAACGTAAGGTCAAGCGAGATAAATGACTCCGAAAAGGTCCAGATCTTTCTCGACTCTCGTCGCCACTCGATAACACGACCACTTCTTTTCGAGGAAAAAAAACGTGCGTTTATTCCGTACCGTGATCGCATCGAGGTAATGGCGAATACTTTTCCAGCGATAAAAAAACGTTATTCACGAAAGTCCGAAAAAATCATTGCGCCTTACGCGTGATCGATGTTTCTTCGATTTAATTTGATATTTAATTGACATTTCTGGGCAGTATCGCAGACGCCGGCGCGATGACGCTCGACGACGCTGTGAAGACAGGAAACTCCAGCCTGGACGAGAAGATCAACGAGTGGCTCGCATGGAACAGGGTATACGAGAAATTGCGCCCGAAACATTCGTACCGCGGGACAAAATAGAGAGAGCTGGATAACGAGCGGATTTTTGGTTTTCGCAGGACCCGAAAGCGGACGAGGAAGTGAGAAGACTGGTGAGGGATGAGAAGCCGGAAATTTTGTCGCAGCTCTTTCTGGAGAGGCTCCGGTTCGGGACTGCGGGCCTCAGGGCAAAAATGGGTCCGGGATATAGCAGGATAAACGATCTGGTGATCGTACAGACTGGCCAAGGCCTCCTGGAATACCTGAGCCAGAGTATTTTCGACCTGGAGAGCAAAGGCGTCGTCATTGGCTATGACGGCAGATACAATAGCAAAAGGTACTTCAGGACAGTTTTCCTGGTCTGCGGACGGAAGGAATTCGTTCTTTGTCTGCGGAGTTGATTTTTATGGTTGGAAAAGCAAAAGTAATGGCTGTGACCGACAGCAGTGGGCTGATACTCGGATGGGTGACCGCTCGGCCGCGACTTGCGCGCCGACTACCGAGCGGGACTTTAAGGGGTTAGGCCACGGGGTATAAAATCGTGTGCGAATGTCCATTATCCATTACAATGTAATGTGTAATGAAATTTTTGTTCATTACACATTACATTGCATTTTGCAATGAAAATGTTTCACATTACAACATGTAATGTAATGCGTATTGGAACTTTTACATTACAAATTCCAATGTAATGAGTAACGAAAATTGTTTACAATACAAAATATAACGTAATGCGTAATGGACATTTTTTACATTACAAAATCCAATGTAATGAGTAACGGAAATTGTTTACATTACAAAATATAATGTAAAGAGTAATGGATTTTTTTTACATTATTAAATGTAATGTAATGGGTAGTAAATTTTTTTTCATTACCCATTAAAAAAGTATTGAATAATGCAATACTTTTTCATTAGAAATTTTGCAACTCTCTGGTGGACCAGCCTTATCCTACTGTTCAATCTCACATCAGAGCCGTTCTTCTCTCGCTAGCTATATGACTCTTTTGCTTCCGCGGGTTTGCGCGCCTGTGTGTCTGTACACTGAGAAAAAAAATCACTGATCCATTATCATCGGTGTTATTGAATGAAATTTCGTTGATTCAATTGTAAAATTGTTGGTGTAAATAATCGGATTTATTAGTCCAAACAAAACGCTATTGACTTCAATAACATGATAAAATTGAAAGTTTTTTTTCATCCAAAAGATATATTGTTAGCCGAGAGCAATATATTATTGAAACTATCTAAAAAATGATCTCAAACAAATGATATAGTTTTGAGTGCAATTTCTGCAACGAACGAAAAAAGCGTTTCAATTCATAACATGAATATTGTTGATTCGAGTACACAAGAAAAATTGAATTTCGCTCGTTTGATTCAAATAAAATGTCTATTGAGTAAATATGTTATTCTATTGTTGTCACCATATCCGATATTGATTTTAAGTACAGTATTCGTTGAAATATTAATATTTTATTTTGATTGAAAAATATTGAGCAAATGTCTGAATTGGTTAAAAAATTATGCGAAAGTAAAATTTGTTTCTTGCACATTTGGTTGACAAAATTCAACCAAATCATGGCCGAGCGCCCTCGAAATTATAGGTGTGAGGAAACCCGTAGTTCTCGGAGTAACCGCTAGAGGCCGCACGCGCGCTCGTTTCTCGTAAGCGTAGCGCGAACCGAAAATCTACCTAAACGCTGGAGAAACTCTAAAGAGTATCGCTTCTTGGCGTGTGGCTAAGATCAAAGTGTAGTATCTGTTCTAATCAGTCGAATATCTGATATTCTCTCCATGGATATTCCATTGGATATCTGATATTCTCTCCACTATTGTCGTGGATGATCATTCTAATGCTCACTTTTTATTTAAGATTTAAAACAAATTGAAAAACTTACGTCCCATGGCATATTCGTTTCGATGTAGTAAAGTAATAATTAATTCAATTGATTATATTTTTGTACGAAATAAAAAATGTTTGTAGCAACCGCTTAATTATTTCATCCAATACATCTACGGATTGTATATAGGATGATTACAATAGAATATCATTTTATTTGAAGGATAATGTAGATATTCAGAGAACAGAAGAGCTTTTTCAAATAAAATAATATGTTATTCAAATCAATCACATTTCCCAATATTTTGTAGTATTGTAACAATCTCATATATCGGTGGCACTCCGCAGCAGCACATTTATTTGGATCAACCAATATATTTTTTTCATTCCATTGGTTTTTTTTTTCTCAGTGCATGTTCTACGTCGATCGAACTTTCGATGCCCATAGAAATATCGTTCCTGCTTCTCTTTCCAGGCAGGGAGACTTTCACGGTAACTGACAAAAAGCTTTTTTTGTTACTTTGTCTCATTGTCGATCTGTTCTCAGGTACGCCGAGTTGACGGCAGCCATCTTCATGAACCGGGGCGTTCGCGTCTACATGTACTCGAAGGTATGCCCGACCCCTTTCGTCGCCTTCGGCGTGGCCAAGTACAAGTGCGCAGCTGGCATTATGATAACGGCCTCGCACAATCCCAAAGAGGACAACGGCTACAAGGTCTACTGGGAAAACGGAGCCCAAATAATATCGCCCCACGACAAGGGCATACAAAAGTTTATTCTCGATAATCTGGAGCCGCGCGAGGCCTCCTGGAGACTCGAGGATCTCTACGAGAATCCGCTGTACCAGGATCCACTAGAGGCAGTTATGGCAACGTATTATCCGATTATTAAAGACAACACGCTGTATCCGGAAGTCAATCGGAATACCATCCTCAAGTTCACCTATACCGCGATGCACGGTGTCGGATACGATTACATGGTCGCTGCATTCGAAAGTGCCAATTTCAAGGTACGCTTATCATCTGCACTCGTCTATGCTCGTTTACATATCTTTCCATTCCTACCTGCCATCACCTATCATTATTCACACCCGCCTATAGTTATCTCCAGCCATCCTACACTTACCATCGAAATTAACCGAATTTTTTTTTAGCTTTTTCTCAACTACCGACAATTATTCGATAACTACGCAGACTACGCGACTATTATTTTGCAGAATAAAAAAAACCAAAATGAGCCACGCAAAGCAAAAGTTTCGGAAAGAAAATCGCTGTTAAAAAACGCCAAAGGGAATTGACGATTTGTTTTCCACAGTGAATTTACAGCAGACACAATTTTTTAACGGTGAATTTACAAGACCGTCACTAAAAAAATCCCAAAAATAAGGGTTTTTTTCGGGCAGTAAATTCACAGCGAATCCGCGTAAATACAACCAAACCAAAAACTGCAATTTTTTTCACAATAAATATGGACGACAGCAAAAACGACACTAGAAAATTGAGGATCTTTTTGTACAATAAATTTACCAAAACCCGCAATTTTTTCACCGTAAATTTACAGCAAGGACGCGATAAAGACCACTAAAAAAATTGATTACTTTTTTCCTACAGTGAGTTTGCAGCATACCCGCAATTTTAGCGAAACTTCGCTATTTTTCTGTACAGTAAATTTACAGCAAATTCACCTTTCAATTCAAATTCAATTTTCTGTACAGCAAATTCACCAAAAGCCGCAATTCTTTTTTCACGGTAAATTTACAGCATGACCGTCACTAAAAAAAACCCAGAAAAATTGACAATTTTTTTACCCCAGTAAATTTACAGCAAATTTACCAAAATCCGCAATTCTTTTTCCACAGAAAAATTACAGCAATACCGTTACTACAAAAAAAAAACACCCAGAAAAATTGACAATTTTTTTACCCTGTAAATTTATAGCAAAAACGTAATTTTTTTTCAATAGTAAATTTACAGCAAACCCGAAATTCTTTTTCCACAGTGGATTTACAGCAAGATCGTCTCCAAAAAACACATAAAAACTGGGATTTTTTTCACGGCAAATTTACAGCAAACCCGCAAATTTACCGAAATCCGCAATTCTTTTTTCACAGTAAATTTACCGCAGGACCGTCACTAAAAAAAAACACCCAGAAAAATTGAGAATTTTTTTACCCTGTAAATTTATACCAAAAACGTAATTTTTTTTTAACATCAAATTTATAGCGAAACCGTCATTTAAGGGGTCTTCTCACTTTAGACGCTAAAAAGGCTATTCTTTTGATAGGTTGATACAAAAAAAAATTTGATACAAAAAATACCAAAAAAATACAGCAAACCTGCAAATTTACAAAAATCCGCAATTTTTGTCCGTAGTAAATTTACAGCACACCCGCAAATTTACCAAAAAGCGTCAAAAAATTATTTTTTAACAGCAAATTTACAGCGAAACCGTCATTTGAGGGGTCTTCTCACTTTAGACGCTAAAAACGGCTATTGTCGTGAATTTTTTTGATAAGTTTATATTATAGATATTGATATAAAAGTTATTACACTTAATAAATACACTTTCGAAATAGATTTAAAAAAATGTGTTATGTATTCATGTAACCCAAACAAACTTTAAACGCGTTTTTCTCAAAACAACGTTTTTCGAAAGCTTGTTGATAAAATCTTCGAAACTACTGAGCTGATCCTTATGACATTTTAACCACATATTCTTTACAACTATAGCTATAGCGCATATCAAGGATTTTTTAAAATTTTGATATTCACTATTTTTATGCTAAAAACGGTGAAAAAATACGTTTTTTTTTCTGTTTTTTAGAAAAATGTCCGCCATTTTGTTATTTTTGCATATATCAAAAATCGTATGATATGCGCTATAGCCATTAACATACTGAATCTAAAAGCGTTTGATTTTTTTGTTTCGGATGATCCATCTCCGAGATTTCATCAACAGCGCAGGTCGACTATTTTTTTAGGACATTTTTTTAACTGCCATTTTCGTCTATAAATAGTGACTTAAATAAGGATTAAAAAAAAATGTATTTATTAAGTGTAACAACTTTTATATTAATATCTATAATATAAACCTACCAAAAAAAATTCATGAAAATAGCCTTTTTAAGTTTCTAAAGTGAGAAGACCCCTTAATAACGGACGTAAAATTAATATTTCGTTTGTTTCTCTGTCTTTGGAATTCAGCCGTTCGTCGTCGTTGAAGAACAAAAGGATCCGGACCCAGAGTTCACGACGGTCAAATTTCCGAATCCCGAGGAGGGCAAAAGCGCCCTCGACCTGAGTATAAAAACCGCAGAGGCGAACGGCTCGACGATAATAATTGCCAACGATCCGGACGCCGACCGTCTCGCCTGTGCCGTCAAAACCTACAAGTACGACAGCGAATTCCGAATAATTTGCGTAATAGCAAAAGTAATGAAGCGAAGGAATGACATAAGCAAAGTTTCGAGAGTAAGTTCATTCTGATAAATGTTACAGCGACGAGTGGCACGTCTTGAGCGGCAACGAGCTCGGGGCGTTATTGGGATGGTGGATGCTGCACGCGCATCGCGTACGTCAGCCGGATGCGGATTTGTCCGACGCTTACATGTTGGCCTCGACGGTTTCCAGCAAAATACTCTCTTCCATGGCCAAAAAGGAAGGCTTCCAATTCGAAGTTCGTCAAAAGACATTGTTAAAATTGTTTCCAATGATTGCTCAAGAAAATATCACTTTTCTTCTTGAGGCCTTAGGACACAGTAACGAGTATAAAATCATGTGCGAATTTAACCATTTTTTCGTATGAAAAAGTGATTCCCTCATAAAATTAATTACACATCTATTTAGTATGAATATCAAGCTGTTAGAAAAAATATATACTTTTTTTCGATGTACAAAATGGCCGACTACTCGAAACTTCTCGAAACAGCTTTTTTTCCAATTGGCGGGACAAACAACTTCAACAATTTTCACTCGATTTACTTCAAATTTAAAAGTTATGTTCCTTATTGCATTTCGCAGAGAAGTACGTACGGAATTTCTGATTAATCGAAAACTTTTCATTTTATGAGCAGTTATAACGAAATTGTTCACTGAAAATTCATTTCTTAACTTGAAATACCTACAACTTTTGAATAAAACCACATTTTTTAATTCCCTACGTACTTCTCTAGGTATTCTAATGTAGATTGACGAGAATTTTTGTTTTTTGTTCTAGGTAAAAAAATTGTGGATGCTAAATGTCACGCCGCGGAGCGCCCAAAAAAAAGAAAATATTAGTAGTCGGCCATTTTGTACATCGAAAAAAAATATATATTTTTTCTAACAGCTTGATATTCATACGAAATAGATGTGTAATTAATTTTATGAGCGAATCACTTTTTCAAACGAAAAAAATTGTCTAAGGCCTTAAACTGAAAAATGGTTACGTTTCTCGTTTCTCGGACCGTGTGAAAAAAATGACAATAACGATGTTTTTCCGCCTCCTTAAGGAAACTCTGACCGGCTTCAAGTGGATGGGCAACCGGACGGATGAACTTTTGAAAAATGGAAAAACCGTGTTGTTCGCGTTCGAGGAGGCGATCGGGTTTATGTGCGGACCTTGGGTGCTCGATAAGGATGGAGTAAGCGCGGGTGTACGCGTCGCGGAAATGGCAGCTTATCTGGAAACCATGGGACTCACGCTTATCGACAAGTTGGAGGAGATCTACAATGAGTAAGTCTTTCGTATACTACTATTGTCTTTCGTATATTGTATTTTTTTTCTTCTTTCAGATTGTTATTTTTACTTTCTATTGGATTTTTTGCCTGCTTTTATTGTTTTATGATCACGTATTTATTATCTTCTTCAATCCAATAGCTATCTCAATTTTCTAACTCCGTTGCAGAGTTACCTATTACCCTGCTATCATTTTGTTACGCTAGTATAAATGCACTCTTAATTAATTATCGTCATTTGGTCTTCGATTTGTTTGGTTCACTATTTTTTTTTTACTTTGCCATTCAGAAAAAAATGTTTCACAAGGCTTGTGAAAAAGAATTTTTGTACTTCACTATTGAAAAATATTATGTACTTCACTATTGAAAAAATTGAGCTGTTCGATAACATTAAATAGTTTTAATTAAATTAAGAAATTAAAGTATGTATAAAACTTTGAAAAGCTTGTTCTTGTAAAATTCATTGTAAAAAGTTTAAATAAAACTCCAAGAAGTTAATTCTCGTGAAATTAACTTTGAAAAGTATAAATAAAACTTTTGAAACTTTATTCTTTTAGAGCTTCAAAACATTAATACTTTGAAAACTGCATTCTTTTGAAACTTCAAATAGTTCATTCTTTTGAAATTAACTTAAATTTTTTTTTATCAAAGTGAAAAAAAAATTCAAGTTTTACTTGCACAGCCTTTTCGGCTTTTTACAAGACAAACTTTGAAGTCAATTTTCTTAAACCTTCAAGAAGTAATTTTTTCTAAAATTATCTAAAGTTTATTCTTCTAAAACTGAAAAGTTCACTCTTATAAAACTTTTAAACGTTCATTTTTTCAAAATTAACTTAAAAAATGTTGATTGATTGATTAACTGTTGATTCTCTGAAAACATCACAACGTTAACTCTTTTAAAACATTCAAACTATTATTCTTCCAAAACTTCAGGGTAAATTATTTTTAAATTAACTTTAAAACGTTCATTCCTTTAAAACTTTAAAGAGTTCATTCTTTCCAAGTCGACATTGAGGAGTTCATTCTTTTAAAACTTAAAAAAGGCCATTTTTTTAAACTGAAGAGTTTTTTTGTTTAAAACTTTAAAACGTTCATTTGTTCAAAACTCTAAAACGTTTATATGCTTAGAACGTTAAAAAGTTATTTTTTTGAACTTTAAAAAGTTCTTTTAAAACTTTGTAAAGTTCATCCTTGTTCAATTAACTTAGAAAAGTTCGTACTTTTTAAATGAACTTTGAATAGTTGGTTCTTTTTAAATTAACTTTGAATAGTTGGTTCTTTTTAAATTAACTTTGAAAAGTTAGTTCTTTTTAAATTAACTTTGAAAAGTTCGTTCTTTTTAAATTAATTTTGAAAAGTTCATTCTTTCAAAACTTATAAAAGGTAACTCTTTAAGTATCGTACATTGAAACTAATTCCTCTTAAGGTAGTACCTCCACAGAAGAGTTGAATTAAGAAATGGTTGAAATTTGACATATACGTTATTTAATACATTATCCAAACATCTGCGCAATTTGAATAAGTTTGACCGCCCCGAACCTGAGATATTTACACTTAAAGTTGGCTTGGTTTACGCGTAACAAATGCGTTATGATGGGCAAACAGAGCATCATCAATTCTACCGTCAAAACTAAAATTAAGAAATTGATAAAAAACGAGGATAAGCTACAGTAAGGTATCACGAATAATGTGAAAAAAAATGAGAATGATTCACCATCTAGCTTTCAAGATATAATCATGAGAAGCCTTCACAATTTTGGTGCAAAGCCTGGCAAAGCCTGGAAAAAAAAACAATTGGGGCAAAGCCTGGACAGTCCCGGCAAAAAGTTTACTGGCAATGGTCGATCAAAAACACAATACAAAATATATTTCACGGCAATAAATGCTATCCATCGTATTATCTACTAGTACCGAGTCAATATTGCGTAGTTTTTAATTTCATTCATTACTAATTAAACCAATTATCAATCTTTTAAACATGAACATGTAATGTAAACTTTTGGTTGAGATTTTCGCAGAGGAACTACCTTAACGAGTCATTCTTTTTCGCCTCCCCAGTTACGGGCGACACATAAGCGAAAATTCGTACTGGATATGCCACGTGCCCGAGACGATAAAAGGCATTTTCGAGAGATTGAGAAACTTCGAGGGAGCTCCGAACACGGTACGACAGCTCGCCATGTCTAAGTCTAGGAATTTAGGATTCTAGGATATTTTATTTTTTCCACTTTCTGGAGTTGCCGAGGCGCGTGAGCGGGTATTTTTACAAGGTCGCGCGCGCTCGCTGCGTGATGTAGCAACAAACTGGTCTACCAATCGCGTGTTATCGAGGTTCGGTAAAAAAAAAAGTGAGAGGGCGACGGAGACGGAACGAGAGGGAGAGTGGGCGAGGGAGAGAGAGAGAGAGAGAGAGAGAGAGAGAGAGAGAGAGAGAGAGAGAGAGAGAGGGAGGGAGAGAGAATAGTGCACGCCGCGACATATACAGCGTCATTTAATTCCCACCAATGCGTTATCTTGTGAAATTAAGCATACGGCCAATCGACGCCGAAGTCTCGCGATGACAAAGCAACCTGCGCTCGCCAAACGTTCGCACTTTTTCCCGTAGTATCATTATTTTCCCGCACACGATCTGACGTACGCGCTTTTCTCGCTTTCCTCGAAACTTTTCAACGGCTGCCCGACGATTATTGAATTTTCATTGAATTCACGACCGAGAGCAAGTTATTTTGTGCTCCATGAGTCTTTGTCGAGTCTTTACACTTCGAGCAACGTGATTCGAGTTGCTTGATAGCGATCGTACAGTCGTTTTTTTTTTTTTCACGCGTTGCGCAATATACGTGTGTCGGTGAAGAAGAACGGTTCGGGAAAATGTCGAAGACCAACGTTTGGCTCGAAAAATTGACGGATATGTTTTTCGCATCACTGACACTTTTGCCGTCGTTGCTTCTCGGCCTCCTCGTTGTACCGGTCGTAAGGTCGTTGTATTTTCTCACGCCCTTCTTTCAGGAAGTCTCACCTCTCTCGGACTCGTAAGCGATATTTTTTGTGAAAACACTTTGGGCCCGTGGACCATAGGGGAAATGCGTTCTAGGGATTTGTGCACTGATACCTTAAGGGGTCTTCTCACTTTAGGCGTTAAAAAAAGCTATTTTCATGCATTTTTTATAGGTTTATATTATAGATATTGATATAAAAGTTGTTACACTTAATAAATAAACTTGCGAAATACATTTAAAAAAATTATTTATTTAAGTCACTATAGACGAAAGTGGTAGTTGAAAAATGATCAAAAAAATTGTAGGTCTGCGCTGTTGATGAAATCTCGCAGATGGATCATCCGAAACAAAAAAGTCAACCGGTTTTAGATTCAGTATGTTAATTTCTTTAGCGCATATCATACGATTTTGATATTTGCAAAAATAACAAAATGGCCGACATTTTTCGAAAAAACAAAAAAACGTTTTTATCACCGTTTATGGCAAAAAAATAGTAAACATCAACATTTAAAAAAATCTTTGATATGCGCTATAGCTATAGTTGTCAAGAATAGGTGGTTAAAATTTCATAAGGATCGGTTTAGAAGTTTCGAAGATTTTATCAATAAGCCGTCGAAAAACGTTGTTTCGAGAAAAACGCGTTTAAAGTTTGTTTGGGTTACATGAACAAAAAAATTAATTTTTTAAAATGTATTTCGAAAGTATGATTCTTAAGTGTAACAACTTATATGAGGCATTCCGCGTCACTTCAGCCAGTAAAAAAAAATCCACAAATAATTTTGAAAAATCGAGTTACTTTATTGAAAAATATTCACCGAGTGTCGACATTTAAAAAAAATTTCTGACGTTTTTTCTCATTGATTACCATTTTTGAATATTTTTCCATTCAAATGGCTGTATCTTTGGCAGGATTTGAGGTATTCACATTTAAAAAAAACGAAAATGTGCGTCTTTTTCTAGCCTTCCAGAAAAAAATTAATTTAGATTTTATTGAGCAAGTCAAACTTCCGTTTCAAGGCAAAATATGCAAAAATATTTTTTTTCTCAAGGAAAGACACTCGTTATTTTATTTTTTTAAATTTCACCGAATTGTGAATACGAAAAACGGATTTTTGGTATTTTTTATATTATGGGATTCCTAAACACCGTGAAGTAAGAGCTATTTTAATTAAATTTTTTTTTTTTTTTATTATTCGATTCGGCTTGGAGCACTCCAAGGCTCCAATACATATGACATATATGTCATATGTATTTAAAAAACCTGGTACACATACGGCGAGTGCTCCACACTCTTCAATCAAATATTAATAAATATTTTTTTTTAAATAAAAATAGCTGTTACTTCACGGTGTTTAGGAATCCCATAATATAAAAAATACCAAAAATCCATTTTCCGTATTCACAATTCGGGGAAATTCTTACAAATAAAATAACGAGTGTCTTTCCTCGAGAAAAAAAATATTTTTGCATTTTTTGCCCTGAAACGGACGTTCGACTTGCTCAATGAAATCTAAATTAATTTTTCTCTGGAACGCTAGAAAAAGACGCACATTTTCGTTTTTTACGAATGTAAATACGTCAAATCCTGCCAAAGATACAGCCATTCGAATGAAAAAATATTTAAAAATGGTAATCAACGAGAACAAACGGCAGAACTTTTTTTTTAATTTCGACACTCGGTGAATATTTTTCAATAAAGTAACTCGATTTTTCAAAATTATTTGTGGATTTTTTTTTACTGGCTGAAGTAACGTGGAATGCCTCATAAATCGTTATAATATACAATATAAACCTATCAAGAAAATTTATCAAAATAGTATTCCCCTCTTTTCTCTAATAAAGCTGTTTCCTATCACTCCGAGATATTTTCAAAATACATCATTGCCCATATGTAACTTCATATATCAGATCGTCATACTAGGGTGGTTGAAAAAAATCAATTTTTTTTCGCAACGCAAAATTGAAGTATGTTAAGAAAGCGAAAGTTTTGCAAAATTTGAGGGTTCTAAACAATTTTTTAGTTAGAGCTCAAACGGTTTTTTCATGTTTTTTTCATGATTATCGGAGTATTAATTTTTTTTAAATCTCCATGCAGAAAATGTTATTGCGTTATCCAATGTAAGTCTTGATTACATTTTTTCTGTAACAATACACAATTTTTATTTTAATATTTTTTTTTACCATAAACAATTTGTATTTGCAGATTAAGAATCAATATATGTAATTCGATTGTGAAAATAATATCAACCGCTTGATGAACAAGAACACGGTGTTTACATCACTGGAAGTCTAACAAGTATGCGTGTTTTTTGGAGTAATATGTTGTTTTGAAAAACAGAGACCAAAAACAATATCTGTTACAAGTTGTGAGCGAGCACAGAAAAACCCATTCTTTTTGCGAGAAGGGAAATTATTATTCGGCTCGATCTTCCGAGCAATTACGTAAGTTCTTCAACAATCCCATACTGTGATCCAGAATACATATTTTTTTAAACATCGTTTGGAATTATTATATTTACTAAAACTACTTGAAATGAAAACGACCTGTTTATGTTAACTTAGAAAATGCTACACAGCATAAAAAGTTTTGAGAAAATTATATTATTATAATGCCTATTGGCGGGCAAAAAAAATTGACGCAAAATGGAAAAAAAAATTAAAAGTCGTTTGCGCATTACCTAAAAAAATGTTTAGACTTCCCAAATTTTGTATGAATTACTTTTTCATAACGCAGTAAGATTTTCCGTTGAGTACCGCGAAGAAAGAAATTAATTTTTTATTTGAACCACCCTAGTATGTACATTGTATGTACATGCGAGAAACCGCCCTGGAATGATTTAAAACCCAACCGGAAAATAATCTCACACAGCTGCTGTTCTTGAAACGAATTCGAGACTTAGCGGCCGAGAAACGCGCAACTACTATGAGACAGCCAAAGATTGATCATTATTTGAAGTCGCAATTGTGATTTAACTGCATAAGTAATGGTGGTATAAAAATTGAAACTTTATTCATTGTTACTTGCTATCAGATAAAGAATTTAGGGTCGTTGGATTGATAAAGCGAATTTTCGATACTATTTATATTATATGAGTTGATGTTCCCGGAAATCCGAGATAGATTTTCGCTTATCCGATCGATGTCTGGTCCCAATCAGTTCGGATAATAGAGGTTCTACCGTATTCGTTATTTTCTATTGCCCATTTTTTTCGGCGGAATTGGGCTACGATAATGACTCGAACGTTTCTTGGAATCCTTATCGGAGATCCGAAATCTAAGTCTGCAAACGACGATAATTCAAATACGAATTATCGTCGCGTTCCAATGGGGCAATCTTCGATATCGTGGATGAAGAGAGTTTCGATTATTTAAAAGTTATCATTTCGAAAGTTTTATCTAAATGCAATGAAACAATGAAATTGTTAAAGAGAACAATAAAAAAAATTGTTCAATGATTAGACATTCAATAATAAGAAAACGAATTATCGTCGCGTTAACGGTGCACCCTTCGATACCATGAATGAAGAGAGTTTCGATTACTTAAAAGTTATCATTTCGAGAGCTTATATTTGTTTATATTTATCGAAACAAAATAAAATAATGAAGTTATTTAAAAAAACAAAGTAATAAAAATAAATAATTTAATGATAAGACATTAAATAATGAGAAAACGAATTATCGTCGCGTTATTGGTGTAATCTTTCATACTGTGTATTAAGAAAGTGTCTGTTATTCAAAGTTCTCATTTCGAAAGTTTATGTTCGTTTATATTTATCGAAATTTAAGCTCGTAGAAAATCAGAATCCTTAATTTACGCGAACTACATTTCTCTCTAAAGTCCCCCATCAATTTTTTCTCAATCAATGTTTCATGATCACGATTTTCTTGATACTCTGCTCCATTTTCTTGTAGTAATTCAAAGGACCAAACCTAGCACCGAAAATTAAAAAATCATAAATTCAAATTTACGATGAATCTTTATTATATTATAATATTAGGCATAGTAAAAAGAAATCCATTATTTTTGCCTTCAATTTCATGCATAAATAATGAATTTCTTTTTACTACACCTAATATATTGTATCGTGTCATGAATATGCATCGTATTATGATATAATATTATAACAGTTTATAATAATTACACAATCCAATGTACGAAGATATTCTTTATCATCGATAATATGACGATACACACGCGATTCATCATAAATGATAATTCCAGTAATTATAAAGTACAATTTTTGTAATTATACGATAAAGGTGACCGGGAGCAAAAAAAAAAGGTCGCACAGCACGACATTAAAGCTGCCTCGTTTCGCTATGCAAATAAAATGAGTCGTACGTGTTCGTTACGGCGAACTAACGCGTTACCTTAATTGCAGTATCCAAAGAGCATCCTTGGAGGAAAATATGTGATAAGCGGAGTGAGGGATTTGACGAGCGGCTATGACAATACGAGGCCGGACAACAGAGCGGTATTGCCAATATCAAAATCCAGCCAGATGATAACGTTCAGCTTCACGAACGGTTTGGTCACTACTCTCCGAACGAGCGGCACCGAGCCCAAAATCAAATATTACAGCGAATTGTGCGCAACGCCCGAGCAGCAGTGAGTCGAAAATCCATTAATTCGCTTGACCCCTTTATTCCATTTTTTTCTTCTTCTCCCGCTTGTCTTATCGGAACATTGTTCTCGTTACAACACGTGTTATCGGATTGGTAAATTCCTTATCGCGATCTTATCGGGCGTTATTAGCCCGACCCTGTAGCAGGGTTGCAAATAATGCGTTACTTTTTGTAATGCATTAGCGTTTTCATTGCGCATTACTTCACATTTTGCAATGCAAGCAATTGCCATTACTCATTACATTGGATTTTGTAATGTAAAAAATTTTTCATTACTCATTGAACTAAATCTTGTAATGTAAAAAAATTAAATTGCTCATTACATTAGAATTTGTAATGTAAAAAATGTCCATTCCTCATTACATTACAGTTTGTAATGTGAAATATTTTCATTACCCATTACAGTGTAATGGGTAATGGAATTTTTTACATTAAAAAATGTAATGTAATGAGCAATGGAATTTTTTTACATTAAAAAATGTAATGTAATGAGCAATGGAATTTTTCTACATTACAAAATATAAGGTAATGAGTAATGGAATTTTTTCACATTACTAATAGTACAGTCGTGCTGTATATTAAAATCGGAAAAATGAGAAGAAAGCTGGTTTTTGACAGGTGATTTTGTAGGTACCGCGGGTGCTAAATCCAAGTTTGCCTAAAAATCGGGGCGTAGGGTTTTTTTTCACGGGATAAAAGGGGATGGGGGTGGATTAATGCCAAACTACAACCCTCACGAGGTCGGCGCCGGGAGACAAAATGTTGAGAAAAATCCGGGCTTTATTTTTGTCCACGGCGCCGAAGTTGTGGAAGCTCATTTTGGGGGTGAAAAAGTGGGGTGAAATTTTGAAAAATCAGTTTTCATTCGATAACTCTTTAGGAAAAATTCATACAATTTTTGATCAAATGGGAACGTTGTAGACCTTGGAAAGACATTCAAGCATTTGATTATCTTCCTCCAATAATATCTTCACCCCAAAAAAAATGTTGAAATATTTAAAAATAGTTGTTTATTGAATAACTCAAAAACAATCGATTTTTCGGGGATGGTTTAAATGTACGAAATGTATAGAATAATTTTCTCTATATTTTCGTTCCTATGGACCACCCTTGAATTTAGCTTTTTCGAAATCTTCTCAGGGTTTGAAAATTCAAAATGAAATTCTCGGAAAACTATTGACCGAAAATAAAGAGATACGAGTTTGGCGCTGTGGACAAAAATGTAGCTGAGGGTTCAAGCTACAAATTCTTCCACGGCGGCGAATTCGTGCGGTCAATAGTTTTCCCAGAATTTCATTTTGAATTTTCAACCCCCGAGATAGGTTGGAAAATAAAAATTCAAGCGTGGACCATAGAAACGAAAATAGAGAGAAAATTATTCTCTAAATTTCGTACATTTGAACCATACCCGAAAAATCGATTTTTTTTAGTTATTCAATAAACCATTTTTTTTTTGTATTTTAACCACTTTTTTGGGGGTGAAGATATTATCGCAGAGTGATGATCAAATACTCGATCGACGCGTCTTTCCAAGGGCTACAACGTTCCCATTGGAACGAAAAGTGTACGATTTTTTTCTAAAGAGTTATTGAATTAAAACTGATTTTTTTTATTTTACCCCACTTTTTCACCCCCAAAATGAACTTCCACGACTTTGGCACTGTGGACAAAACTAAATCCCGAATTTTTCTGCACATTTTGTCTCACAGCGCCGACCTCGTAGGGGTTGTAGTTTGGCATTAATCCACCCCCATCCCCTTTTATTCCCTGAGAAAAACCCTACACCCCGATTTTTAGGCAAGCTTGGATTTAGCACCCGCGGCACCTACAAAATCACCTGTCAAAGAACTAACCTAATTTTTTCCGATTACGGGGTTTTTCACCGACAGCACGACTGTAATATAACGCAATGCAATGTAAAAATATCTCCATCACTAATTACAATGTAATGAGGATTATTATTCGTTTCCCATTAGGGACAGCGGTGTTTGCACTGGGTCGCTATGACCCGATGGGAAACGATCAATAATCCTTATTACCTTGCAATGAGTAATGGAGATTTTTTACATTATACTAGTAATGTGAACAAATTCCATTGCTCACTACCTTATATTTTGTAATGTAAAAAAATTCCATTGCTCATTACATTAAAATTTGCGATGTAAAAAATTTCCATTACTCATTACATTACACTTTGCGATGTAAAAACATTCCATTACCCATTGCATTGGACTTTGTAATGTAAAAAAATGTCCATTACCCATTACAATGTAATGTGTAATGAAATTTTTCGTCATTACACATTACGTTGCATTTTATAATGAAAATGTTTCACATCACAAAATGTAATGTAACGAGCAATGGAAACTTTTTACAATACAAAATATAATGTAATGAGTAATGGTCATTTTATACATTACAAAATCCAATGTAACCAGTAACGGAATTTGTTTACATTATAAAATATAATGTAACGAGTAATGGAATTTTTTTACATTACTCAATGTAATGCAATGAGTAATGAAATATTTTTTCATTACCCATTAAAAAAGTAATGAATAATGCATTACTTTTTCATTACGAATTTCGCAAACCTGCCCTGTAGACACAGCGGAAGTTCCAGCTCGTGTGCCAAAGAATTCGTAATGTAAAAAATTTCCATTCCTCATTACATTACAGTTTGTAATGTGAAATATTTTCATTCCATTTCCCATTTCCAAAAAATTCCATTTCCCATTACATCCAATACATCCAATTTCATCTTAAATTTTTTTTTTACATTACAAAGTCCAATGTAATGAGTAATGGAAATATTTTACACTACAAAATGTAATGTAATGAGTAATGGATTTTCTTTACATTGCAAAATGTAATGTAATGAGCAATGGAATTTTTTCAAATTACTAATGCAATGCAATGTAAAAATTCTCCATTACTCATTACAATGTAATGAGGATTATTATGCGTTTCTCATTTCTTTGTAATGTGAAAATATTCCATTACTCATTACATTAAAATGTGTAATGTAAAAAATGTCCATTACCCACTACAATGTAATGTGTAATGAAATTTTTCGTCATTACACATAACATTGCATTTTGTAACGTGTCACATTACAAAATATAATGTACCGAGTAATGGACATTTTTTACATTACAAATTCCAATGTAATGAGTAATGGACATGTTTTACAATACAAAATATAATGTAATAAGTAATGGTAATTTTCGACATTACAAAATCCAATGTAATGAGTAACGGAAATTGTTTACATTACAAAATATAATGCAATGGGTAATGAAATATTTTTTCATCAGCGATTAAAAAAGTAACGAATAACGCATTACTTTTTCATTACAAATTTCGCAACCCTGCCCTGTAGACACCGCGAAAGTTCTCGCTCGTGTGCCAAAGCCCTTGCCGCTTCCGCCGTTTTTCATTCTCATTTATTCCCACAGGGATCTTCAGGCACTGAAGGACGTTCTGCGGGAAATGGTGGAGGCGATCGTCGCCGAGTTCCTCGAGCCTAAAACAAACGCTCTGATCGCTCGCGCTCCGTGAACTTGAGGGTCGACGATAAGCGAAACTGTTCCAATTGTACTTTCATATTCGTTTTCCCGCTAGTGGCTTCCGAACGCGCCGCAACTTCGTTGTAATCTCGCGTTATCCGATAGGTACGAAACGAACAAATAACGATTATGTTTAGAGTGCCCGAATTGGCAAGTTTTTCAACGATCCGCCGATAATCAGCTGGTGCGAACTTCCGAGCAGCTTTTGGCCCGGGTCAATACTCGGATGGGTGACCGCTCAGCCGCTGGAGCCCCGAAGGGCGTAGGGCGAAACAGAATGAAGAAAAAGTGCTCGTTGTTGGAAAGTTGAAGCTTTATTGCTGATGACTTTTTAAAAGTAATATTTTTTATTTACAATCCTTATCTCAATTCGATCGCGGGCTGTGAGATGAAAGATAACATCCACCGAAATACATAAAAATATGTGAAAATAAAACCTAATGGACAGTTGTATTTGATTGAACTTCCGGTAACGCGATATCAAAGATAATGCGAATTCGACTACGCGCCATTTTCCTTAGCCCCGTTCTTGTCCTTTCGCTTGGGGCCGTTTCGTCCTCTGTGCTTTTTGCTCCTGCTCTTGGCCGACTGCGCTGCCATTTGAAACGTGATGCACTGGAACGCGCAATGAAGTTTCCAATTTATTTACTTCCCGACGAAAACAGGATCTGGCTATTGTTTGTTTTTTTTTTCAATTCGCTCGTGAGTTTATAGTAGTCGTGCTGTCGCTAAAGGAGAGATATACACCTATGGTCCGTATACGCAGATTTTTTTACGATGCTCCAATGATCATACAATATCCTTGTATATTTTTGATATTTTTAAATAAAGAAAATAAACATATTTTTGAATGTATATACTTTTGGATAATTAAAACCCCAATTCGAAATTTTAAATAGATTTCCTTGAAAAAATTCACAAAAATGACTTTTTTTCCGGCTCCTAGGTGTATATCTCCCCTTAAAAGCCCCGTAATCGGAAAAAAATTAGAAGGCTAGTTGTTTGACAGGTGATTTTGTAGGTGCCAAATCCAAGTTTGCCTAAAAATAGGAGTGTAGGGTTTTTTTTAAGAGGATGAAAAGGAACGGGAGTGCATTGATGCCAAACTACAACCTCTACGAGGTCAGCACCGTGAGACAAAATGTGGAGAAAAATCCGGGCTTTAGTTTTCTCCACAGCGCCGAAGTCGTGGAAGTTCATTTTGGGGATGAAAATGTTGGACCAAATTTTGAAAAATCAGTTTTAATTCAATAACTCGTTAGAAAAAATTCGCACACTTTTTGTTCAAATGAGACCGTTGTAGCCCTCGAAAAGACGCGTCGATCGAGTATTTGATCATCACTCTCGGGTAATACCTTCAGCCCCGAAAAAATGGTTAAAATACAACAAAAAAATGGTTTATTGAATAACTCAAAAACAATGGATTGTTCGGGTATGGTCCAAATGTACGGAATGCAGAGAATAATTTTCTCTATATTTTCGTTTCTATGGACCACTCTTGAATTTTGATTTTCCAACCCCTCTCGGGGGTTCAAAATTCAAAATGAAATTCTGGGAAAACTATTAACCGCACGAATTCGCCGCCGTGGAAAAATGTGTAGCTTGAACCCTCAGCTACGTTTTTGTCCACAGCGCCAAACTCGTATCTCTATTTTCGGTCAATAGTTGTCCGAGAATTTCATTTTGAATTTTCAACCCCTGAGAGGGGTTCGAAAAAGCAAAATTCAAGGGTGGTCCATAGGAATGAGAATATAGAGAAAATTATTCTCTACATTTCGTACATTTGAACCAACCCCGAAAAATCGATTATTTTTTAGTTATTCAATAAACCATTTTTTTTATACTTCAACAATTCTTATGGGGGTGAAGATATTATTGAAGAGGGATAATCTAATACTCGATCGACGGGTGTTTTCAAGGGCTACAACGTTCCCATTTGAACAAAAAATGTTTGAATTTTTCCTAAAGGGTTATCGAATAAAAACGGATTTTTCAAAATTTCACCTCACTTTTTCACCCCCAAAATGAACTTCCACGACTTCGGCGCTGTGGACAAAAATAAAGCCGGGATTTTTCTCAACATTTTGTCTCCCGGCGCCGACCTCGTGGGGGTTGTACTTTGCCATTAATCCACCCCTATCCCCTTTCATCCCTTTAAAAAAAAACCCTACACCCCGATTTTTTGGCAAAACTAGCCTTCTTCTAATTTCTTCCGATTCTAATGTACAACACGACTGTACTATTATCAAGGCAAATGGATATTTTATCGATCGGAGGAAGAATGTTGCGGAGATTGGTGTGTATACTGACTTCTTCGTCCAAGAAATCCATCAGGTCGTTTTGTTTGCATTTCAAGCCTTGCGCCTTGAGAGTCGAGTGCAACACTTCGAAGGGCAGAGGCTCGTAAGTCAAAACCTGCGTGTGCAACTTTTTGTCCGCATTCAAGAGCCCGACGAAGGCTTCCCTGATGCCCTTTGGTCCAGCTGTCCCTTTCGGCGATACATCCGCGTCCGGGAAATCCATTTCTTCCGGTATGATCGAGCCTTGACTCGCGAGGCTACAAGACACGGGACTTTAACGCGCTTAGGAACTTTTGCCTGGGATCGTACCTCCCATACATCCTTAAGGGCTTAGGTTACAGTGAAAGAAAAAAAACTCGTTCGTTGCTTGAGGCAACGCAAATTGAAGAGGAAGGTCCAACGTGTGGTGCAAAAATCGCACATTGAAGGTAAACTTATAATTGCAACGATAGAACTGCTGTTCGATCTTTTTACGCAGTTTTCTCGAAATTATGTTCTTCAAAATGGTGTACACGATTTCTCGACATCTAATGAACGAATTGACTTGACATTTTCTATAATTATTCAGTGTAATTGTATTTTAGTCTTGAACGACGTTTTTATTGACATCTTTTCTTCACTAGTTATTAACAATGTCATTTTTCCTCGAAAAAAACGAGAAAAAATTCTGAATAGCTTGATAAACGTAGAATAGTGATTTTTCAGTTAAAAAAATCCCTTCACATTGCTCATTTTTTTCCCGTTATATCCCACCGCAAGAAAAAAAAACTCGTTTTTTTTGTTTCGGTTCAACCTCGCCAAAATCGAGTACACCGTTGAGCCCCTCAGATTGAAAAGTCCTTCACAAGATTGTAACCTCTTTAAGGGGTTTTCTCACTTTAGCCGCTAAAAATGGCTATTTTCATGATTTTTTTGATAGGTTCATGTTATAGATATTGATATAAAAGTTGTTACACGTCATAATTACACTTTCGAAATACATTTAAAAAAAATTTATGTATTTATGTAAACCAAATAAACTTTAAACACGTTTTTCTCGAAACGTTTTTTGACGGCTCGTTGATAAAATCTTCGAAACTACTGAACCGATCCTTATGAAATTTTAACCACATATTTTTTGCAACTATAGCTATAGCGCATATCAAGGAATTTGTTAAATTCTGATATTTTTTTTGCCAAAAACGGTGAAAAAAACGTTTCTTTTTGTTTTTTAGAAAAATGTCCGCCATTTTGTTATTTTTGCATATATAAAACATCGTATGATACGAGCTATAGCCATTGACACTCTGAATCTAAAATCGTTTGATTTTTTGTTTCGGATAATCCATCTCCAAGATTTCATCAACAGCGCAGACCTACAATTTTTTCAGGACATTTTTTTAACTACCATTTTCGTCTATAAATAATGACTCAAGTAAATAATTTATTTTAAATGTATTTATTAAGTGTAACAACTTTTATATCAATATCTATAATATAAACCTATAAAAAAAATTATGAAAATAGCCTTTTTAGTGTCTAAAGTGAGAAGACCCCTTAATTATTAATATTTTTGAATGAAATTTGGTACACTACTCTGTAAATGTACATACAAATAAATGTCCAAACGATTTTTCAATCATCTTACGTATCCCTTCAACTGTTTTTTTTCCAATAATCCTTATTTTTGGCTCGTCACAATAGCCTAACCCCTTAATATCATGAGGAATCGAAAAATAAGAGCCTTCGCTTAGGTATCTTTAATTTATCACAGCTTAGGTACAATCGCGCGAATTTAATTCGCAATTTTACAACTTCATTGTCAATTTTCACAAAGTACGAAATAATGTCTGGTGTGTTATGGGGAAATATTCTTTCGTCGAAGCAATCGTAGCAGTTTTACAGCAATTTACACTGGATAAGGACGATGATTGTACCTCTCTTGCGACAACGCCAAATCTCGATCGGACTCGGAATCGTTCGAATTGCGATCGTCGATTTTGCCGATTTTCTTCGAAGGCGGTCCCTCGCGTTCGTCCGCCCCAACGACCTCGTTTGTTATGCTTTCCCTCGAGCTTGGCATCGCGACGTCCTGATGCAGCTCGTTGTAGATGTGATTCAACAGTTGCCGGGCTCTTTTTCTCTTCTGCGGTTTTATTCCGTACTTGGCTAATTCCCTCTGTGGAGGAAAACAGAATGGTGATCGAAAAAAATGGTGCAATAACCTCGACAGATAAAGCCTTAAAAATGTATTTTTAGAAATATGAAACGTATCGAAATTAAGGGGCTGTACCAGTGTGACACTTTCAAAGAATCGATTTTGACAGTTTATATTTTCGAGAATATCCTGTAATTAGCAGTTTTTATGGTAGATATCATTTTATCTTGCAAAAATCGATAGTCAAGGCAGTCCTCTAGTTTCTCGGGTCGAAAAAATCGATTTTTTTTTCTCATAAATCACATCTACAACATGTGTAGAAAATGTGTGCCAAAGGATTTTTTCGATATTCGAAGTGGTTCACAAGTTATGGCCCTGGAACGGAGCAGGTATGAGCTTCTCGGAGAGGCTGAGCAATTCAAACACAATAAACCGCCTCTTTCTGAAGCAGTTCAAAAAGTTATAAAGCCAATTTATGAGGATTTATCCAAAGAAGAATTGTTAAGCAGATGCCTGGGAGCGGAAACTCAAAATAATAACGAGTCGCTCAATTCGTTAATCTGGACTTTTGCTCCGAAGCACCTCCATCCTGGGCCAAAAGTGGTTGAAATCGCCACGTTTCTCGCTGTCATAATCTTCAACGAAGGATTCAAATCTATCCTGAAGACCTTGGAAACCATGGGAGTGAAAATCGGCCCACAAGCTAAAGGATATGTTCAACAGCGTGATAGCTCTCGGATCGACCGTTCAGAAAGGCGCACGAGTGATGTTGTAAAACAGGCCCGAATCGCGAAAAGGGAAGACGGAGCAGCTCTGCGTGACTTCCAAGAAGAAGAGGAAGGCCTATTGCATGGTCCAGGCATAGCAGATTGACGGTGAGATGAAATTTTTAGTATAAATCACATGCGCGAACTTTCGAACGCGTTTTTCTCGAAACACCATTTTTCGAAACGGTGACCGCGATATTTCAGAAACTACTGCACCGATCTTGTTCAAATTTATACAGCATCTTTAATATGTTATAAGCCAGCGATTGAACTAGGATTATCATGATTGCTTCGATAGTTTTTTTTGTACGAGCGAAAAACTTAAGAAAAAATAGAATGTTATTTTCAAAAGTGTATAAAAAAGTCAATTTTTGTAATTTAGAATTCACTCTAGTTCAATCGCTAGTCTTAAATATGAAGATTAAAATGCCGTTTGGTTTTTTGATTTCAGATAAGCAGAACAGCCGCAATCTTGGTCACCGTCAAGCACCTCTTTCACTTGATGTCTTCCTGTCGGCCACTATAACCTTTATTCTATTATATATTTTGACTTCAAAAAATTTGTAAAGCTTATTTAAATATTAATAAAGATTATGCAGAAACAATGAGATTGATTATTTTGATTCTTTGCCCGTAAAAAATTATTGAAAAAGCCGTAAAAAAACAGCCGAGAAACTAGAGGACCGCGTTAAATCTTTAAACGCGTTTTTCTCGAAATGAGATTTTTCAAATTTGCTGACATTATAACTCAAAGAGCACCATCCGATTGACTTGAAATTTGAACTGAGCACTCTTGAATATATTTACTCCACAATGACGTAGGATATTTTTAATTGGATGAAAATTGACGATGTGGCATTGAAAAAAACGACCATTTTATTGGCAAGAAAGCAGACTTTTTTTCATAACTACGCCATTTTGTTATATTTTGATATTTTTCGAAAATCCTACGTCATTGTACAGGAAATACCTTCCAGTTTAACGACATTTTTCCCCATTTCGGTTTCAGCTACTCAATCGGCCGGAATCATGTCGGCAGTGGAGGAACTTTTTTTTTGGCGCCTCCGAAGGCAGCGCACAAGTCGCTTGGATCTCAATATGTTATAGATGTGTAATTAATTTTATCAGCGAATCGCTTTCTCATGCGAAAAAAAAATTGTTAAATTCGCACATGATTTTATACCCGTTACCGTGGCCTGACCCCTCAACGGGAATTTTCGTTGCATTCCATCACGCAAACTTCAACCCCATATAAAAAAAAAACCCTAGACCTTATCTCCAATATAATCTTCATCCACCATCCAACCTTCAACTCCGGCGTGTCCATGGCGTCGTAATTCCTCGGGGGTGTCAATTCCCGAGACATGGCCCCTCTCGCCGATTTCCTCGGAGTTCTCGTTCTCTTCCGGCTGTTGGATCTGGTGAGAGTGTTCTCAGGCATGGAGATCGATCGAGCCATGAGTTTCTTCACGCAATGGGAAGACTCGCGTTCGCGCGCACTCGTGCCAGCTCGCGGGCTCCGCGGTTCTTCGCGACGGAGCGAAGAAAATCGGTCGACAACGAGGTCGCGTCTCAGCTCACCGAGACTCGCGCCACCCTCGACCGAGTTTTCCTTGTTCGCATCGCCGGTCAAGAGTCCGCCCAACTTGCCGTCCAATTCCGGGCTCGACGTAACGAGAATGGCGCCGCGTGATTCCGGTGTCCCATGGATCAAGGGGCTCTTGGCTCTGTACGGTTCGTCCGTACTTTTGAAGCTTTGCGTGAAGATCTCGTTGTTTTCGAAAAAGTCGACTTCCGGAAAGTCGTAAGAGAACCCGCTCGGGTCTCTCGGGGACGAATTCGTCGAGTTGCATGGCTGAACTACTTGCCGATCTTCCGCGTTCTTGGTGTCGACGCCGCCTTGGTAGTCCGGGGATAATCGCGCCTGGTGACGTTCCGGAGAATCGTCCAAATTCTCCAAGCTCTGCGTGAATATCTCGTTCGTTCGGGACGAATTCGCGTAAGGATATTCCGGCGAACTTCCGGGAGTTTTTCGTCTCCTCGAGTCGTTTCTAAGCTTGGCGTCTTCGTCGGACGAGCTTCCGGCGCTTTTGGCTTTTTTGTCCTCGGACTTGGCCGCGTCTCGAGAAGTCTCGGATCTTTTCAGTGAACGACGAAGCGTCAACGCCTCGTCGTTCACCACGAACACGTCCGAGTCCGGGTAGTCCGATGAGTGCCGCGGGCTCTTCGTCTCCCCGGAGGACCCGACGACAAACGCCTCGACGCTTCCGCTTCTCCGAAGACGATCGTCGTTCGGTTCGTCGGCGTGTTCACCCGGTCCTCGAGCGGTCTCCGTCGTCGTCATCGCTGCTGGAGAACGCAGCGACGAGCTCGCGTTTTGCCACGTCTTCAACGAACTCGGCAGCAAAATGTCCTCGTCGATCTCGAACACGTCCAGGTCCGAAAGAACGAGAGAATTTCGGGGTCCGTTCGTAGCATCCGCGACGGTGTCCATCGCCTCGTCGGAGCCGTCGCTCTCGGCCCGTTTTTCCCCATCGCGCTCGAGGACTCGAGTCATCGGAGACTTTTTCCCACGTTCCTCGATGGACTTCGCGTCACAGGATGGCACCGGGCGTTGATCATTCGGCGTCGAGTCGTTGGAATCGGTATCGGGGATTCGGTTGAACGTTTCTCGGCTCTTGGGCGGATGAACGCTCGAGCAAGAGCTCGCCGGTGGCTCCTCGTCGGACTCTTGGGTCAGGTCGATGTCCACGTCATTCCCGGACGTTTCTACGTCGCTCCTTTCGTTCTCCCCTTCGCCGCCATTGTTGTGCAACTTTGTCAGCATTTCCCGATATTTCGCGATGCTGTTGTCGTGCTTGTTGGCTCTTTTGTACTTGGAGTACACGGAGACGTCCTCGTCCTCGGTGCAAAACGTATCGTTCACCGAGCTGACGCTTTCCGGGGAATTCTCGCGTTCATTGGCCGTCTCCTCGTGGCAACGCGAGTCCTCGCGTACATTGGCTTCGGCGTTTGCGGCACTCGGAGTGCTCGGGTTGCTCGCGTTGCCGACGTTGAAGGGATTGCGAAATCGGCGCCGATCGAGCGGGCCCGCGAGTGATTCCTCGTCCGTGCAAGAATCCGAAGCCGGCTTGGCATTTATCGTTCGTATCTTCTCGATGAAAAGGCTGAGATTGCTCTTCGTCTTAGGCTGCTCGAGACACCCGAGCCTCGCGTCCTCCCCGCCCCGCGATCTCGGAGTTTCCGCGTGACGCGACGATTCCATCGCCGTGACGGGCGTTGAAATTTCCGGCCTCCCGATGTTTTGCGGCGAACGGGAATCCTCCGGATCCGAAGATATCGTGGGTTTTTCGTTCGTTTGAGGACTCGGAGAGGATTCCTGGCTGGATCGCTCGGACGAGACATCGTCCTCTAGCAGTTGAGCCAGTACCTTGAGGTTCGAATTCTCCGGGGTCGATTGTTCGCTCGTGGCTGACGAGTCCGAGCTCTCGTCCATTCTCAACGATCGCTGCAACGTCTCGTCGAAGAGATCCGGCGACGTTGTGCTCGATCTGTCGCTACTCGAGACCCTCACGATCTCCCTTGCCTCCTCGGCTTCGACTCGCTGACTGGAAGTGACGGACATTGGGGATCCTTCGATTGGAATTTCCATTTGAGAATCTTCTGGCTTAGCTCTGTGCTGATTCTCTTCGGTTGCGTTGGTTTTTAACCGTTTTTCTTTGACGGAATCGTCCGGGCGGTGAGTTTGTTCGATTTTGTCGGTTTTAAGTCGATTTTCTTGACTCGCGTCGTTTGGTAGACAATTTTCTTCGTTTTCGCCGGTTTTAAACGCATTTTCTCGACTCGCATCTTCCGGGACATGGATGTCTCCAATGGTGCCGATTTTAAACCGATTTTCTCGAATCGCGGATTGCGTGCGGTGAATTTCTTCATTTTCGTCGCGCTCGTCGCGATTTTCTCGATTCTCGTTACTCCTGGTACGTTTCCGTCGATTCTCTCGGGAATCCGTGATCTCGCTGTCGACCTCAGTGACATCGACGACGATCGGCTCGCTCAGACCATCCCTGCGCGATTCCACGTCTCGCCGGATGCCAATTTCGGCCTTACGCTTGCGCAGATAGACGAAGAGATCCTTGAGACGATATTTCCTCGCCAAACGTCTGACGCCCGCGAGCGCGCGATTGTCGTCGAAGATGTGCTCGTGCTTGTCGATTATGCCGCCGTATACGAACTCGAGGAACGCGGTGGCGATGAAAAAATCAACGTCGTGCCAACACACGCGCTCCTTGACGTGGGCGTATTTCGCGTCGTCGTTGGGCTCGATGTCGAGCAAGATGTCGCAGCAACGCACGTGGAGGACCAACTTGTGGGCCCATATGTGATTGCTGTTGACGATTATCACGAGGTCGCTCATCGAGCTCACGTTGAGGATGCTCGACCAATCGGCCGGCAAGGTATTGCGATATTCACGATCGGTCACGTGGAAGCTTCGCTTCTCGAACGACGAACTTAGCGCCATCTCGGTAGGCGCGGCCATTTTGTGGTCGGATGGATTTTCGTTCGAGGGCTGATTTTCCTCCTCCGGCTTGGAGGCGCTCGCGTCCTCGGAGGCGGAGACTTCCGGCTGACGATCCGCGGGAGGCGCGACCATCGGACTGAGATTGTCGACGTAGAAATTCGTGACTTCCGGCGACAAGCGAGCACTGTCCCAGAGGCGCTTGGTCTGCAAAGCAGAGGAACGCGGCAGATCGAAGAGAATTGTGGGATGGGGAGGGAAAAAAAATACGGAATGAAACCCTCAAAGATGTCGATGGCTTACGATTCGATGAATTTCGTTCAACAGACGACTCTGCAGTGCCGGGGCCGGCGTTTCTACTCGCTCGGTATTCGCACGCTGAGAGAGTTGCGTTATTGCCTCGTTTCCCATGAGGACCTCGGCTATTCTGTCGGTCAAGAGGCGATCTCGCGATTCCTGGGTGCGAGTCTGTAGAACCGTCGGGCCCAGATGTTTCCCTGGGCAAAAAATTGCATGGAATTGCGCCGCGGAATGGAAATATCGTTAAGGCCTCAGGCCACAGTAACGGGTATCAAATCATGTGCGAATTTAAGGGGAGGGTAGGGGTTTGCACTTTGAAAAATGGATTTTTTTGTCTTTTCTTATAGTTAAACATTTCAAGAATATAATCCCAAAATTTCAAGTCAATCAGTGCAATACTCTCGAAGTTATTGGCTATCTAGTCACGCTCCTCTAACACTGTAGCTCTGACTTCTCTAAACTTCAAACGCGATTTTCTCGAAACCACTTTTTCAAAGTCCGCGTTCACTGCCATTTGAAAACGACATGACCGATTTATTTCAAACTTGGTACACACTTTCTACATATAAAATGCCTCCCCCCAACGGTTAGTTTGAGATTTTTGTTTACATTGAGCGGGTTTTCCACTCACAAAATGGTGGAATTTTTCGTGAAAATAGCACTTTTCACTTTACATGACTACCAAAAATTTAGAAAGGAAAAAAATGATCAAAGACCGTTGGGGAAGGATTTGATGATACTTCGATTAAATTTTAATGGTACTTGATTTCAGATCATTTCTAGCTCAGATACAGTGAACATCGCAAATCGTGTTTTTCCAAAAGCGTTCTTGGAAAAGCTTTGTCACCGGTTTGTGGATATTTTCGCGTACAAATTTCACGGAATGTTCTTGAAATGACACTTAACAATGTACAAAAGGTTTCAATAAATTTACTCTATCCATATAGATGAAAAAAATTCGCAAAAAAGTGTTTCTTTTTTCACGATTAAACCCCTACCCTCCGCTTAAGGGGCCAGTCCACTTTGAAAACTTCAAAAAATCGAAAGCAAGAAAGACTTGAAGAAATCGACGATGATGATCAATCAGAAGGGATTTTGTACCGTGCAGGAATTGCCGATTGAGTTTAGGTAAGAGTTTTTCATAGTATAAACTTCAAACGCGTTTTTCTCGAAACAACGTTTTCAAAATCTAGCCCCATCGTATCTCTAAAATTAATAAGCCGATTCTCTTGAAATTTGAACCACATATTGTAAACATGATTCGCAACAAGATGACCCTCGATGGTTTTAAAATGTTGATTTTCACTCTTTTTTTTTGCGAAAAACTGCGAAAAAACGCGTTTTTTAAATACTTTTTTCGTTTTTCGGTAGCTATTTGTTTATTTTTTGATAAAACTTTATATCCGAAGGTCATTTTGTAGCTGGTGTCATAATGAATCTAATGGACTTTCAATTTTTTGTTTCAGACAAGCCGTTGCCGAGATGTGATGGAGCTACCTAGCCCACCTATTTTTGAGGCGTTACGTTAACCCTTAGTAAAAGTATTTAAATTGTTATAAATAATAAAATAATGCATTGAGCGATATGAAAAAATATTGAGGTATAATTTGAACCTTGCTTAATACAAGGATATTGGTTAGAAATTCAAAATTCAATTCTAAATAGGCAAAAAAAAATTATGCGAAAAAAAACGTGAAAAATGACTTTTTTTTTACAAAAATTGCTGTAACTCTTGTAATAATTGACAAAAAAATTTTTTAAATGGTTTTATAATCTGGAAACAATGTACTTTGAAATAGACATAGCGGTTTCTGTGGACTTTGCAATAAGTATATTTATTTCATCCAACGCAGGTGCGATTTAGAAGGATTCATTCTTTCCTTCTTACGCTTACGCAAATAAAAAAATGTATGTTTTATTGGAACAAAAAAGTTGTACGGCATCAAAATAATTTGTTTGGGTCCCGTGGACCCAGTGTGACTGTTGAGGGTTAAATTATAGTTATTGTACTTAGAAACGAATAAAAATGAATAAAATTAAAAAAAAATGTATTTCGAGACTTTATTTATCAAGCCCAACAACTTTTATATTCATATCTTTTATAAAGTCCTCAAAAAAAAAATCGCGCAAATAGCCTTTTTTTCGTGGATGCAAAGTGGACTGGCCCCTTAACAATTTTTTTTCGTCTGAAAAAGTGATTCACTCATAAAATTAATGACATCTATTTAGCATGAATATCAAGCTGTTAGAACATATATATTTTTTTTCGATTTACAAAATGGCCGACTACTAATATTTTCTTTTATCTTTTTTTAGGCGCTCCGCGGCGTGACATTTAGCACCCACAATTTTTTACCTAGAACAAAAAACAAAAATTCTCGTCAATCTACATTAGAATACCCAGAGAAGTACGTACGGAATTTAAAAAAATATTGTTTTATTCAAAAGTTGTAGGTATTTGTACTTAAGAAATGAATTTTCAGTGAAAAATTTCGTTATAACTGCTCATAAAATGAAAAGTTTTCGATTAATCAGAAATTCCGTACGTACTTCTCTGCCAAATGCAATAAGGAACATAACTTTTAAATTTGAAGTAAATCGAGTGAAAGTTGTTGAAGTTATTTGTCACGCCAATTGGAAAAAAGCTGTTTCGAGAAGTTTCGAGTAGTCGGCCATTTTGTACATCGAAAAAAATATAGTTTTTCTAGCAGCTCGATATTCATACTAAATAGATGAGTAAATAATTTTATGAGTGAATCACTTTCTCATACGAAAAAAATTGTTAAATTCGCACATGATTGTATACCCGCTACTGTGGCCCAAGGCCTTAATCCATTGACGATTGTGAAATGCAATGGTTGAAAAACAATGTCCAGTACTCGTTGTTTCACTCGAGACCACTTACTTCTCCGTGACTTTAACGGGCCCGCCGGCATCCCCGGAGCGCTGGCTTTGTCGGTTGAAAAACCAAAATTTTTCAACGTTCGTTTACGCTGAGAACTCGTCATTGGAATGGTGGGCTCGTCGCCCCGGTGATTCGCGGCGAGCAAGAGAGCTTCCTCGAATTCTTGCTCCAGCTCGTTCTCCTGGAGCGACTTCGACAAGGCGAGGGCTAGTTGGAGCTCGGGATCGTCGGTGGACACCTGGCGTTATAATTGGCAATGAATAAACCTCGCGGAAATAATCGGCTGAGGATAACAAAAATCAGTACCGATAATTGGGTAATCATTTCGCCTGATTTACAGGCGTTTATCGTTTTTGGTAGCAATTTATTTTTGGAAATTCAGTCTCTTTTGTTTTATTTTAATTGTACTGATTTTCACAGATTTGCTCTTGCTTCGAAAAGTAAATAAAAATTCACACGTGCAATTACTTGTGTACTCATTATTCAGTTTTTTACTAATTTTTTAAATTTGTTTGGGTTTTCACCTTTAATTTCAAGTTATTTAGGTAATTTAGAATTTTCGTTTTATTTTATCCGTATTGTTTTTCAAAGGATCGGGCTTGATAAAAAATTTTTTTACATGCGATGTACTGGTAATTACAAGTGTACTAATTTTTTGGGGGTTGTTCTGGTTTTTTAGCGTTCACTCTGGGTTATGTAGGTAATTTAGTATTTTTTGTTTCATTTCAACTGGGGCACTTTAAAAAAATTCGCACTTGATCAGGAAATAAAGAATTATTTTCAGTTTTTACGACTAATTTTTAAGGTTTTTAGTGTTAGTTTTAAGTTGTTCACGGAATTTAGAATTTTCGTTTCATTATAATAGCATTATTTTTTAAAGGATCGCTCGTGATAAAAATTTTTGTTTACATGCCATGTACTTATAATTACAAGTGTACTAATTTTTCCGTGTTTTACTACTAATTTTTTGGGGTCTTGGTTTTTTAATGTTAACTCTGGGTTATTTAAGTAATTTAGTATTTTTTGTTCCATTTCAACTGTAGTACTAAACAAAAATTCGCTCTTGATCAAGAAATAAAGAATTAAAAATTCTTCCATGCTGGGTACTAATGACTAATTTTTCAATTTTTACCACTGATTTTGAAGGTTTTTAGTATTAATTTTAAGTTATTTAGGGAATTTAGTGTTGTTTAATTTATTTAAACTGTATTATTTTTCAAAGATTTACGCTTGATTAAAAAATAAACAAATAAAAATTCTTCCATGCGATGTACTTATAATTACGAATGTCTTAAGTTTTCAGTTTTTACTACTGATTGGTGGGTTTGTTTGCGTTTTTTTTTTGTAGTATTAATTAGGTAATTTGGTATTTTTTGTTCCATTTCAAATGTAGATCTAAACAAAAATTCGCTCGTGATCAAGAAATAAAGAATTAAAAATTCTTCCATGCAGAGTACTAATAATAAATTTTCCATTTTTACGACTGATTTTTAAGGTTTTTAGTATTAATTTTAAGTTATTTAGGAAATTTAGTATTTTTTGTTTCATTTAAACTGTACTATTATTCAAAGATTCACGCTCGATTAAAAAATAAACAAATAAAAATTCTTCCATGTGATGTACTTGTAATGACGAATGTCTTGTGTTTTCAGTTTTTTATAACTGATTTCTGGTTTTGTTTGCGTTTTTTTGTAGTATTAATTAGGTAATTTAATACTTTTTGTTTAGTTTTGACTGTATTATTTTTCAAAAATCCGCTCTTGATAAAAAAAATAAAATTCTTGCATGCGTCGTACTTATGTGTACTAATTTCTTCGTACTAAACTGTACTAACTTCTTTAGTTTCTCACTACTGATTCTTTTTCCTAATTTTTTGCATTTGTTTGCGTTTTTAGTAGTAATTTTAGCAAATTTAGTATTGTATGTTTCATTTTTACTATCATTATTCAGATTCTTTTTTATTTAAAAAAACCATGAGAATTCTCACAGGGTATGTACTTATAAAACGACCAGTGTACTCATTTTTCAGTCTTTCACAAGTTTTTAAACATTTTTCTTACTGATTTTGATTCTTCCATTTTCTTTTTACGACTTTGTTTAATTCCATAGACTGATTTTTATTATTTTATTTTAACTCTGCAATTATTCAATTTTTAATTCTTTCTGTTAGTTTTAGCTCTCCAATTTTTTCGAGGCTGATCAAGTATGGATATTGTCAGCACCGTACTGATCTTTCAGTTTCGCGCAGTGCCAAACGCTTCAATGATTTTTCGATCTCAAAAGCAATTACCGGTTCGCGTGGTCGTCTCGGCGTTTTGTTTTTCGGTTGGACGAAGGGCCCGGCGGGCAGGCCGATCGCCAAGCGTTCGTCAGCCTGACGTTTCTGGAGGGCGACAGCGGTCAACAATTTTTTCGTCGACACGTTGTTCTTGGCTGCGCAGTGTTTCGAATGCGCGGTACCGAGGCTCGCGTCCGCAAAGTACTTCATGCACAGAGGACAGGTGTGTCCCTTGTCTTTGTTGGAGATCGCGGCGGCTTTGAAAAAAGAGGACTCTATGGAGGGTTGTACCGGATCCTCGATGCGATTACGACGAGACGCTTCCGGTTGTTTCCGCTTGGTTCTGTTGTTCTTTTTGGCCTTCTTTTCGATTAAAATCTGCGGCTTGTGCGACACTCGAGGGACCGGTTCAAGCCTGGGGGATTTGAAGTCCGCCAGGCTGTCGTCCTTGCTCGAGTCGCCCTCCGCCCCCTCCATCCCTATCGACGTTTATTTTCCTTCCCGAAACTTCGTGCTCGACCTAGTCGGAAAACGAACCGCTCCGGGAAGACACAAAGGCGGTGAAAAGAAAAATTGCCTCCGACGAAATCGAACCGTCATTTGCAATTCTTTCGTCGTCGATGCAGGAATTGATATTCGCACATTTCTCCGGATAAACTTTCGCTCGCTTTCGGGTTGCACAGGATCGTTCTGTAAGGAAGAATCGGCGCAACGCCGAGAAAAAGACAAAATGGAATAAAAGTCGTGACGTTTTGTACTTGCGATGCGTTTAATGATTCCCTGGGCACGATATACATGACATCGGTCGTTCTTAAGCATAGAAGGCGTCTCTACCTAGGCTTCAATCATCCGGCATGCCGTAAATTTTGGTCCGGCTGGTGCGCTCCTCCACGAATTCTCGGATGGGTTTGTCGTCTAAAGTTTCGCCCGCCTTCTTTGCCGCTATTCTCTCTTTTGTCTGCACGATGATGTTGCCCATCATAGGATCGGAGAACATCTTCCGGCGCACGATTTCATCTTCGGTGAGCTTCGCCTTCTCACGGAGACGCGCCTTGCCTCGTTGTACCCACTCGGCCTCCCTGCAACGTGAATTGATAGAAATGTTTGTCGTAATCGACGGAAGTCGCGGAAACGAGCGGTGACTTCCGAAAAGGGAAATTTTACGAGTGGAGACTTACGAGTACGTATACCAGAGACACAGCGACGTGAACACGGAAACTACCCCTAACGCGACGACATTCACGAAACGGTTCGCCGGTGTTCCTCTCAATCGCTGGGGCTTCCTCCTCCTCAGGTCGGTCGGATCCTTCAACATCTCACGGACAAACGTGCGATTAATTTTTCCTCAGTCTTGATCGCGAATGAAAATTCCGCTCTTTCTCTTTCCTTACCCTTCGGCCGCGGTGCCGATCAATTTCTGGCTGTGGAAGATTTAGAGGGCTGTAATTGAGAGTAGGCAAAATCAGGTGCGTTCATAACCTCCGTGCCTTGGAGCGGACGAAAAAATGCGAATGGCGCCTAGCGGCGAAAATAAGCAGCTTGGTGACTGCTTTGCCGACTGTCGGTAATACCGACTGAGCAAGCGGAAGGTCTAAGTTCCGAAAAGTGCCACGGTTAAAAGTGTGATCACAATCGAAAAAAAATATAGAAAGAAGGGTTTTGTATAAAGTTAATTAAGATTCAAAATTGAGGTTAGGAGCATGAATTATCGATTTTAATGAATACTTTTGAAATTTTATTTAATTGACATTTTTTAAATTTAATTCCATTTGATATTATTCAAATGTCATTGCATTGACATGTTTTAAATTTCATTTGATATATATATTTTTAAATGGCATTTGATGAATGTGTTTAGCTTCATTTAATGAACATTATTTAAATTTAATTTAGTTCATAGTTTTTTAATTGCATTCAATTTATACTTTTTGAATTTAACTTAGTTTATACTGTTCAAATTTCATCTGATATTTTTGAAACTCCATTTCATTCATATTTTGTTTAAATCATTGCAGTAAATATTAAATTTGATTCGTCTAAATAATTCTTTTTAATTGAATATAATGAAATAATAACTTTTCATTAAATGATAAATGTCTTTCAGATTGATTTAAAAACAATTTTTATTTGACGTCTCCTTGTCTAGTTTATAACTACGTTGACCATTCGGTCGCAGCGACGCGCGTGCCAACAAGTGTCACTATCAATTATCACGTTTCCAGGGAAGGTTCTTTTTCCCGCCATATTTGCATAGGAGTTCGAACCGTTCGAAATTTTGTATTTCACTCTTCGTCGCGAATTTGGCTGACCAGCCGCGAAAGCACCACTTCCCCAACCCTTGATTATCGTAACGATCGCGTGGTAAGTTTTCTTCCTTAATAATAAGGTAGGCATTGGCATTATATAATGACCATTACGATGAAGGCAAATGTCAGGCCGTTGCAGTTCTCAAGCGCAATAATATTAATATCGGCAAAGTCCGTTTGATGTCGAGCCGCTCCACGGAGCGTAAAGTCGCTGAGTGCGCTCTGCACCTGTCTGGGAGTTCCTGCGGCGAGTGTGCACACCCTGTACGTATACGGTTACGTATGTGTGCGTGTAGAATCGTAGAATCATCGGTACAGATATACAATCCGAAGAGTCTTCGTGCCTTCCGCGATTGCGAATACCTTGCGCGGTTCGGAGTACTGAGAAATTGACCACCAGCGCGGATCATTATGTTATGAACGCCTAGAGCTCCTCTCGTGGGATAATGGCCCGTTTGCGCACGTGTGTGTTCGTCGATGTGTATGAATGTCCGAGCTCGCGAAGCGTACCAAATCTCTCCTTCACGGCTTAAAAAGGTCACCGAAGCCGCCGTCCAGCACGCGCGTACAGGGTGTCTCGGAAGTAGCGCCATGTTTTGTCGCGTCGGATAGATCTTAAAATTCTAGAGAGAAAAGTCCTTATCTATTTTTTCATCCGACCTTTCGTTGCTTGGGAATCGGTTGACTAGTGTCACGGCCAATCCCGCGCGTCGTCTCCCGTACTTGAGCCTATCGGGAGATTGGCGGGGCGTGTCGCACTCCCCCGTGGCACGTTCGCCACGCCCCGTTCGGCGAGTCTCGCACCGCGCGGACGTCTCGGATTGGCTGACGCTTATGAACTAATATCTAGGCAACGGTGCGTCGGAGACAAAAATGCAAGAGGACTTTTCGCAACCAAATTTCACGATCTATCCGACCTGTCAATATTTCCGGTGACTTTCGAGACACCCGGTATATAACACCGGAGAAACTTCTCCCGGCATTCCCATGCTTTCTCGCGAAACCGCCCCGTTTTTTTTACCGGTTTTCTTCTATTGACGCCGAAGCAGCTCCTTACCGACCACTCAGCCCGTAGCCCCAACATTGATACCCTAATTGTTCTTTATATTGGACCGCCCCGAAAATGCCTTGCGCTCGACCGCGCGTCCATGAGCCCCAGTGTATCGTCGGACCACCCCAAATACTCCGTACGACGAAAGTAACGCTCCTATATACGTATACTACGGTACAGGACACGGAAAAATAAAACTTTACCGTGTCCTTACATGCGAGTTTCGGTTCACGGACTTTTTGCTCGTTTCCGATGTCGCTGCGAGCGCTTTTATTTGCGCCTCGCGTTCTTCGCAGCCCGCAAAACGATCGTAATCGTTCGCTCACCTGAGAGCTATGCCTCGTCCCGGCAGAGCGTGGATTCGCTGTTTACTATTCCGAGCGACGTTTCTTACGAAGCACGGGGAGAATGTTGCACGACCACATGTCGTCCAGATGACACGGGTTATATGTACGCGAAACAACGAACGGTGCACGCAACAACGCATGCCGGTTAATTACTCGGCGCTCTCGTCAATTAGCGCTACAGAGACTAATTGATTGCGCCGAGAAAGAGAGGGAAGAGAGAGAGAGAAAGCGCTATTGCAAAAAGTGAAGTTCTCAGCGAATGACGTCATGTCCAGCACCAAAAAGCATCTTCCGATAGATGGCGCTTCGGAGAACATTGAAATTCAACGTTGCAGTTGTTCGCGAGCTGAACTTACGTTTTTTCGTTCCTTCCCCTCAATTAACAAGGGAAATTATTGCCAATCACTTCAAAAAATTATCATTATTAAAAACATTATAAAATTGTAAACGTTGATTGCGCGTTAAATCCGCGGAAGCTCGTGACAGTTAAACTTTAGCATGGGCGAACATAACCTAACAAATTTTCGAATGTATCGCGCCATCTTGCGACTTTGACCGTCACTATTGCTATACGTATCTCAAATGGAATCGGCGTAAATACGAAACTGTTTTTAAGGGGGGCGATACCTTTAGGCGAGGAATAAATCTGCTGATTTTCATGATTTTTTTTAAAGCAAAGTTTTTTTCGCCATTTTTGAGACTTGGGTTGTGTTTTATTACCACTTTTGGTTGGAACATGGTATTTTTTAAATTAATATTTAAAAATGGCGGAGGTATGGCACGGTCTTATAAACTACATTTTCAAAAGTGGCGTGGCACACAGCTTAAAAACTAATTAACCGATTCTAATGAAATTTGGTATAAATCTTTCTATCCTTATTGTCTAAAACATGACCGTAAATTTTTTCGAAAATTAGAAAAAGGATTTTTTTTATTGCAAAATCTAGCCATTTTATCCCGAAAAATTCAATCCTTTTGTTTCAAAGCGTATCATTTAATCGATTTTCACCATTTCTCACTTTTTCTTGGTTCATATTCTGCGTATGAGTGTTAATGAATGAAAAAAAGTAGTAATAAACATACCCTAAGTGTAAAAAATGATGATGAAATCTTTCCTTAAAAAAATCATTCCCTTGCAAAAATCAATGAAAAAAATCATGAATCTTTCCTTAAAGAAAATAAAAAAAAAGATCAAGAGAATTCCGTTTTTACTTTTACGGTTCAACGTTTTCACGTTGTCAGTTGGAACGTTGAGGTTGTGTCCGTTAGTTGGTTATCTACTCGCAAGGTTTATTGGATTGCAAAGTAAGTCAAGTACTCAAACCGGGTGTACAATGAAAACTTTAGGGGTTTTTCATCGACATCTAGGGGGATTTGAAGTTGGTCCTAGGGGGAACATTCTGTAGGAGTTGGCATCACTGGCAACAGCGCGATTTTCCTGCAGTCATAACGTTGAGCTTCCTACGATCCGTCTTTCGCGAAATATTTTATATAAAAATAATTCAATTTGGTGAATTATATCGGTGCTTTTCCTTCATGACCTACCAAAACCACGAATTTGGGCTATATGCGAGCTTTTACCGCGCTATTTGGGCTTCGTAGAGTCCCGCGGTTTTTGGGCTACACAAGCAGCGTTTGGCGGCGGTTTCGCTCACTACACGTCTGGCAACTCTGGTCGAAGGACGTCGGATGGTGGATTTACAACATCTTGCCAACAGTTTAAATTGTATTCGCTGTAACAAAGATAAATACATGCATAAATTGAACAAGTTAAATTTGTTTGCAGAATAAATTTATTTCACATCCGTCTCAGAATTACTAGAACTGGGGGAAAAAAAACACGCTTCGAGTTCCCTGACCACGCGCCGATCAGCTGGCTGCAGCGTACACTGTTGCCATTCCGTTACAGATGGTTGGGCCCGAGTTCGGTGTGGAATAAAATTACCACTTTTCATAAGACGATATCTCCAAAACTAAACGGTCAAAGTTTGTCATTTTTTCAAATCAATCCCACAATAGTACTCCGTACACGTGTGTTTTTATTTTGAAATCCTAAGATCCGTTTCGAATCACAGTTTCCCCGTACCCGGACGTTAAGGCGAAGTGGAAGATCTACCATGTGACATATGAGTGCGAGAGAGATAGCTGAAATTTTCGAAAAGAGAGTTCTCAGAGATGTATCATATTTAAGGCAAAAGGAAATCATCAAGCTCTGCGTCAGGATATTCTCCAAAGCCTAATGCTTTGTTTTTCCTAAAAAATTTAACCATCTATGAGAAAATTGGTTTCGAAAATTTGTGAGGTTATGTTGACCTTGCACATGCCCTTAAGTTAGATTAGCGAAGTGCGAGTAGGGAGGGACAGGAACAGCTTCAATTGGGTAGGGTAATACGTAAAGACCCCCAAGATTATGCTTTGGAACGCAGGAAAAAAAATGATGTATATCCTTAAAACAGCATAAATCTGTATTGGTTTATTAAATTTGCAAATTTTACGATCGATCGCGACATCGTTACACGTGAGCAAGTGCTTCCTCGCTTGCGACTGAAGCAGGTACATTGCTTTTCCTGGTTGTAAATCCCTCAGTCACGAAAACCGAACACATACGAGAGAAAGAGAAAGAGAGAGAAAAGTGCACGAGATTTGCGGAAATAAATCCCACGATAGCGCCGCAAACGAGGTAATTCCAATTGGTGCCGCACGGCGGCGCGGATGCTCGTTCGAGCGGCGCCCTCTGTCGATTCTCAACTCGCAACTTTCCTCTATCTCTCTCTCTCGTTCCATTATTTCTGGGGTTTTTTGCTTTCGACTCTCGCAAGGAACTCTCATTTCTCGTGCGCAAGGGATAAAGAATCTTGCGAACGTCCAACGATGACCGTCGACGATCAAGTGTCGTCTGACACGCATATATATATATATATATATATATATATATATATATATATATATATATATATATATATATATATATATATATATATATATATATATATATATGACATTATACACGCATCAGGAAAGAGCGACGAGCGTTTGCGCTTTGAAGATGAGTCCGCGCTCCATCTATCGTTATCTCTCTCTCTCTCTATTCGTTCTTTCCGATTCTCGGGTCGCCACACGCTAAAAGTGATAAATCTCCGCGGTCTTGGGGCGATTCTCCATGCTCACAGAGCAGCCGTGAGGTATATAACAACACACGGGAGAGAAGCTCTCCCGGGCGCACATACACGCTCGATTTATGCCGCGGTTTCTTGCCATCGGGCATCGCACAACCCATATACACACGAGACGAAGACGAGCTTCGCGATTGCTTCGTTCATTTTTCGCTCTTTTCCTCCCTTTCTTTTTTTTTGACGTGTATACAGTCATATTCGTACATTTACGCACCGCCGTGTATGCGCGTGTATATAGGCCTTTAGGGGACACAGGAATTCTGGTGAGTAAGAGAGAGAGAGAGAGAGAGAGAGAGAGAGAGAGAGAGAGAGAGAGAGAGAGAGAAACGGGGAATGTGTGTACGCTCGCCCGGTAATCGTCCGGACGTACAATTAAAGTTGCATTAGCTACATAACCCTATTTCTCGTGACTAATCGACCAGATTCGCAATATATACAGTACCACCTTTTCTTCCCTTCTTTTCGCGGAATCTCGCTTTTTGTTCGCATAAGTTCTCGAAACGCGTGTACGCCGCGACGTAACGAGATCAAAACGGCGATATTATGAAATTGCGAGACCTGCCTTACCGACCGCCGCTTTGTCAAATGGTCGACATTTTTTTTGCGCATGCCGCGCACTTTGGGCTCCGTCGGACAAAGGCGAAGAAGCGCGGCGGGGCTTGGAAGTTTCGCCGCGCGTGTGACGTAAGAGTGCGCGCGATCGAGCCTTCGGATCAAGAATTCTCGAAGACGGTTGACACTAGAGGCAAACGAAGAGTATTAGGCCCTGCGGAATTGTCCGGTGCAGGACCTGAGACTCCGCGTTTTTCCGAAAACGCGCGAGATTTCGAGAATTTTGGGTTGGAAAGTCAAAGTCACGCGCGGTCGGTTGGGAAAGCGTTATAGGGTACGATTAGCGCGTTCAATTGCACGGTAGACGCGATCTGAGGGATACATCATGCGGGAAACAATTCGGCGATGGTTGAATTTCGTTTTATCGGGCTCGAAGGCAATGGCGAATTCGCTTAGTCGCCGGAGTAGCGCGCGGTATAGAAAATCGCAAGGATCGTGTCTGTATATATGCATAGAAGGGGCCCCGAGGGGTCACACCTTCGAGTCGTACGTGTTTCAGAAACCCCTCATTACACTGCACTCGCGCCCAGAGAAAGGGCGATCCTTTCGCGCAGCTTCCCAACGGGGATTATACGTGGCGAACACCCCCCCCCCCCCCGCCCCACTCGCTTGCTTTTGCTTATGCGTGGACAGAAACTTTCTACTCTATTACGAGAACCCTTCATCTATATATATATATATATATATATATATATATGTGTGTGTGTGTGTGTGTGTGTGTGTGTGTGTGTGTGTGTGTGTGTGTGTGTGTGTGTGTGTATATGTGTGTATATATATAAAAGATATATACACACACATACATACATATACATATACATATATATATACACACACACACACACACACACACACACACACACACACACACATATATATATATATATATATATATATATATATATATATATTTATATATATGCCCATACACACACATCATCTATATAATTTTTATTAAGTTTTTATTTGAAAATAAAAGCTGAAAAATAAAAATAAAGATTTACAAACATAAAAAAGATTTGTATGGTATATATATGTAAAGTATATATAGGTACACACGGGCAACGAAATAAAAAATACATCTAGAACGACGAGTGAAATAAAAAAAGAACAGAAAGTGAAATAAAAAAAGAACAGAAAAGAACACAGAATCGACTCCACATACGAAGACGCCCCAGAGCTTAGGAAAAACGTGGCCATATTCAGAACTTTTTTTTCACTCGTCAGCATCCTTTCTATTTTATCACACACTATTTCTCGTGCCGTGTAGTAAATTCTTATGCTCTATGATGAATTCCTCTCATTAACGGGTTACACCTACCTCGTGGCCGAAAAAGAGAGGAATTTTCGTGATTTTCTTTTTGGGAAATCGTGCGCAGGTTTACAAATGTTTTTTTGCTTACATTAAAGAGTATGGGTTTAAGGTAGTTCCTCTGCGAAGATCTCAACCAAAAGTTTACATACCATGTTCATGTTTAAAAGATTGATAATTGGTTTAATTAGTAATGAATAAAATTAAAAACTACGCAATATTGACTCGGTACTAGTAGATAATACGATGGCTATCATTTATTGCCGTAAAATATATTTTTTATTGTGTTTTTGATCGACCATTGCCAGTAAACTTTTTGCCGGGACTGTCCAGGCTTTGCCTCAATTGTTTTTTTCCAGGCTTTGCCAGGCTTTGCACCAAAATTGTGAAGGCTTCTCATGGTTATATCTTGGAAACTAGATGGTGAATCATTCTCATTTTTTTTCACATTTTTCGTGATATCTTACTGTAGCTTATCCTCGTTTTTTATCAATTTCTTAATTTTAGTTTTGACGGTAGAATTAATGATGCTCTGTTTGCCCATCATAACGCATTTGTTACGTGTAAACCAAGCCAACTTTAAGTGTAAATATCTCAGGTTTGGGGTGGTCAAACTTATTCAAATTGCACAGATGTTTGGATAATGTATTAAATAACGTATATGTCAAATTTCAACCCTTTCTTTATTCAACTCTTCTGTGGAGGTACTACCTTAAGTATCTTTTACAATTTTTGTATTGAAAGAGATTTATAAATGTGGTGGATCACTGCTGCTCGGAAACAAATCATCCGAAAAAACTACTGGTTTTTACATGAAATTATTTAGTGCTTGCACGAAGGATTTAAGGGACCACCCCAGTGTAAAATTTGTCCAAAATCGTTTTTTTTTGCATTATCCAATAATATGGACTTTCGTAAACATGCTGTTAAAATTTCGTCGCGAAATTCGAATTGGTCCGTACGTCGTTTTTCAAAACTGTGGAAGATTTTAATCGAAGAGTTTTCAAGTTCCTAATTTTTTGTGTTCCTTATTTGAAATTCCTTATTTTTTCCTTGTTTTTTTGTTTCCTATATGAAAATTTAACGATCTTCAAAAACGAAAAACTGTCGAAAAACGGCCCAATTTGACACTTACTTTTGAAATGGCCACCACTTTGTTAATTTTCATTTTAAAAAAAGTCCCTCGTACGCTTCTACAGTTTTTCATGCTGATGAATAATCGTTATGGTTTTTTTTCATTCAGACAATTTTTGGATGACTTTCCACCATCAGGCCCTATTTTCCAGCCATCAATATGCAGTGGCCAAAAAAATTGTATAAAAAATAAAACCAAAACATTAAAAAGTATTTTTTCGTGCAAAATACATCATTTGAATGAACGAGAACAAAAGTAGGACTGATTGTTGAATTTTACTTTGAAAAAATCCTGAAAATCAGAAATTTTCAAGCCGGTCACACTGGAATGATCCCTTAATAAAAAATCGACATCCGAAAAAAAGGCTGCAGTCTAAAGTGAAAGTATTGATTCTCGGTGAAAAAAACCTCTATTTTCGTCGACAAAAAAAATATGCATCGAAAAAAAATGCCTTTGTTCAAGCACTCCTTTTCGACATGTAAAAGAAGTTCGTAAAATTTAAAGTTGATCGGTGCGGTGATTCTCGAGAAATCGTGGTCACCAATTTCGAAAAAGTAATTCGGAGAAAAACGCGTTTAAGGGGTGTTCTCACTTTAGACGCTAAAAAAGCTATTTTCATGAAAATGTTTTATAGGTCCATATTATAGATATTGATATAAAAGTTGTTACACTTCATAAATACACTTTCGAAATACATTTAAAAAAAATTTCACGTATCTATCTAACCCAAACAAACTTTAAAAGCGTTTTTCTCGAAACAACGTTTTTCGACGGCTTGTTGATAAAATCTTCGAAACTACTGAACCGATCCTTATGAAATTTTAACCACGTATTCTTTACAACTGTAGCTATAGCGCGTATCAAGGATTTTTTTTAAATTTTGATATTTACTTTTTTTGCCAAAAACTGTGAAAAACACGTTTTTTCTGTTTTTTCGAAAAATGTCCGCCATTTTGTTATTTTTGCATATATCTAAAA
>OY723390.1:45855935-45869162 GCA_963210295.1 Ophion ellenae
TTTCCGTTACTTAGTTTTTGTTTTATAGGCAAAATAATAACTAATTTTTGGCCCAAAAATCACTATTTATGTCCAAACGTCCACCATTTTGTCATAAATCGATATTTTCAAAATCGGCTATGACAAGTACTAGATTATAGTATCTAATTTAATAATCTTTTTGGTTTTTTTTTTCAGATGATTTTTGAAGAAACGCCAGTGGGTACCGTATACGCAGATTTTTTTACGACGCTCCAAGGATCATACAATATCCTTGTATATTTTTGATATTTTTAAATAAAGAAAATTAAACATATTTTTAAATGTATATACTTTTAGATAATTAAAGCCCCAATCGGAAACTTCAAATAGTTTTTCTTGAAAAAAAATCACAAAAATGACCTTTTTCCTGGCTCCTAGGTGTATATCTCCCCTTAAGGGGTTATATACAGTTAAGATTTTCGAAAAATCGATTTTTTATTATTTATTTTCGTAATGTACATATACTTAAGTACACACAGAACATTTCTTGTCAATCCGGCGAATATTCTCGAAGTTACACACACATTTGTAGTGACGTGTCAGAGCGTTCGAAAGTGCTGAAACTTTAAGGGGCTATACCGGTGTGACACTTTAAAAAAATTGATTTTTTTTGCCGTCTTCGACAGTTTACACTTTCAAGAATATCCTGTAAAAATTTCAAGGCCGTATCTCTATCGTTTTATCTTGCAAAAATCGATAGTTGAATCTTTAAACGCGTTTTTCTCGAAATGAGATTTTTCAAATTTGCCGACATTGTAACTCAAAGAGCAATTATCCGATTGACTTGAAATTTGAACTGAGTACTCTTGAATATATTTACTCTACAATGACGTAAGATATTTTTGATTGGGCGAAAATTGACGATTTGGCATTGAAAAAAACGACCATTTTATAGGCAAGAAAACAGACTTTTTTCATGACTACGCTATTTTGTTAGATTTGGATATTTTTCGAAAATTCTACGTCATTGTACAGGAAATACCTTCCAGTTTAACGACATTTTTTCCTTTTTCGGTTTCAGCTACTCAATCGGCCGGAATCATGTCAGCAGTGGAGGAACTTTTTTTTTGCGGCTCCGAAGGCAGCGCATAAGACACTTGAATCTCAATATTTTTCTACGAAAAAATTATGTAATATATATATAAATTATGTAATATATAAAAATTATGTAATAATAAAATATATTTTATTATATAATATATATATATAATAAAAATTATGTAATATATAGGTCAAATATAGCCAAATATATTCTTAATTTTCCGAAACATTTAATTGAGTACTTTTCTTCCAAAAAATTCGCGAAAATCACCCAAGTTTTCAGCGTTCACACTGGTATAGCCCCTTAAGGCGTTACCCCCACTTGTAGCGCAAAAAAGGCCTTTTTCATGAATTTTTTTAAAGAAAACTACAAAAAAAATTTAATCGATCAATATACCATCTTAAAGAACACATCTTGAAGAACTTTCAGTAATTTTTTTATTGAAAAATATTACGTTGTTTAGTGGCAAATGGCCGTCAATGAAATAATGTTTTTATATACACGGTTTGCGGTGACCAACATTGCGGCGAAGTGGATCATCTGAAGAAAAAAATGCTGATGGATTTAGTCAAATATAAGTATAAACTAGTCTTTAATCGAAGGATTTTAAAAAATATTCATTTTTCACAAAATGGCGGACAGTCAAAGTTAATGGTTCGATTTTAACGAAAAAAAACGGCCGTTTTTTGGCTACAACACGGCCATTTTTTTCGAAAAAAAAAATCGAACGATTAAAGACTACATTTTTATATATCAAATAAGCCTGCAAAATTTCAAGAAGATCGGTTCATTAGTGTTCGAGTAATCTTGGTTACCGACTTCAGAAATGCCATTTTGAGAAAAACGCGTTTAAAGTTTCTTTTTCAACGCTCTTTCAACGCGGATTCTTCTCTTTCAACGCTCATATCTCAGTCAATTTTGTTCGGATTGACTTGAAATTTTCAGGACATATTCTCAGATACTTGTTCTTGAAAAAAATGCAATAAAAAAAATCGATTTTTTCAAAATCGCAAGTGGGAGTAACCCCTTAAAAAAAAATATATATATATATTTATGTTTTTAAAAATAGGCACAGTATCAAAATATATATACAAAATCGTGACACGCAATAAAAAAAATCGATTTTTTCAAAATCGCAAGTGGGGGTAACCCCTTAAACGCGTTTTTCTCAAAACCGTGTTTTTAAAGTCGGTCAGCAAGATTTCTCGAAAACGGCTGAACCGATCAGTCTCAAATTTTAACACAATCTTTTCAAGTATATTTTTTACTAATTAATCGAAGGTTTTTTCTCACCGATAAATATTTTCCATTTTATAAACCATTTAAGGCCTAATTGTTTGTCAAAAATCGATTTTTTTCATTACCCGCCATTTTGTCAAAAAATATTATTTTGCTAATTCTTTCGATCAATTACAAGATAATCCATTATATTAACGAAATAATTTTCGGTTTTTTTCATTTAAGATGATCCAGTCCAGAGATATCGTGCTCACTGCAAGACGCCTTTTTTAGAGGTGCTTCCGGTAATCAGCTATAGTCGATTTCAAAATAATTATTTTCACAAATAAAAAATATCAAAACACAGTTAAAAGTTACCATAATATGTGTACAAATGTTCACCTTAATAGATTTAAAGGTCTTCTCAAGAAAAATTCTTCAAAAATCGAACTTTTTGGGCTTCCGGACTGTATATAACTCCTTAACAAAAATCATCTGCTTTTGGTTTTTTTGCATGCCATTTCTACAAATGATATGAATCGACAATAACTAAGCAACTGCTTAAAGTAATTGGCACGATATGCGTAGTACATTTTTTACCCACCGCAGGCTATCAAAGTTTGACGTTCGAATTGGTTTGTATGAAAATTCTGCATAAAATCTTTTTTCATGAAGTTTCCTTAACATTTAAGGTTAAAAAGAAGACTTTTCTATATAAAACAAATAAGCAAGAGTATTTCTTAAAAAATCGGGTCAAAAATAGTTATCATTTGTAGAAATGGCATGCGAAAAACCAAATCTTTTTTATCTCGAAAACCGTGGGACTTTTACTAAACTGAAATTCCAGCATACTGATAGGAGAACATGATCCGACCTATCGACAGTTGCAGGATTTTCCTTTCATAACAGGACTCACTGTATATATATATATATATATATATATATATATATATATATATATATATATATATATATATATATATATATATATATATATATATATATATATATATATACACCGGGTATCCCAGAAGTAACCTACGCCCTTCTAGCATCTGGTAGGAAAAAAAAATCTGAGACGAAAAGTCCTCAGTCACTTTTTGATCAGACGCATAGATAATAAATTATGAATTAAAAGAAATAGCCAATCAGGTGCGCGCTACAGCGGAAAGGAAGCGCAGAGGGGAGGGATAGGGGAATGCGTTGTAATTGCGTCCGCCTGAAAATGTGTGCGGAGGGAAAATTCCGAAAGCACGTGCGCACGTACACTCACACTAGGACACACACACGACACACTTGCCCACATGCTTTCGGAATTTTCCCTCGGCACACATTTTCAGGCGCACGCAATTACAACGCATTCCCCTATCCCTCCCCTCTACGCTGCCTTTCCTCTGTAGCGCGCACCTGATTGGCTATTTATTTTAATTCATAATTAATTATCTATGCGTCTAATAAAAAAATGACTGAGGACTTTTCGTCTCAGAATTTGTTTTCCTACCAGATGCTAGAAGGGCGTACGTTACTTCTGGGACACCCTGTATATATATATATTCGAGTTTTCGAGTGACTAATTTCTAGTGATTCAGGGTGGACCATTTAACGTGACCACCCCAAATATATCCGTTGCCTTTAGAGTGACGAACAAAATGTCAAGAGGTAATTTGATTGATTTTGAAAAACTGGTACAGTGGTGAAAAATTCTTTTTTGTCAAGGTCATCGTTTTTGCGTTCCCAACGTCATCAATGGTTTTTCAAATGGGAACATGTTTTTTTATTCATCAAGACGTTGTAGCTGATATTCAGACGAATCCAACGACCTATGATATCATGAACTCGAAATGATTTTTCACCAAAATATTTTGGGTTCATTTAGGTTTGTGTGGAGTTGTTTGGGTTTGTTTTCGTCGCTCTAAAGACAACAGAGATTGGGATGGTCACGTTGAATGGCCCACCCTGCATATACAGGGTGATTCACTAGAAGTTAGTGACTCGAAAACCCCTATAAATATTGATTTTCAATGAAAAGGTCATAGACAAAATTTGCATGATTTGTCAATATCTACATTTTGGTAGTCTGAGATTTTTTTCCAAGTGGAGTTACAAACCTGATTATATCGTCACCTCCACTTTTTTTGTAAAGGGAACCCCTTTTTCTATCGGCCACCAATGCAGAGCACAAAAAAACAAAATCAATGATCTACAATATTGTGACCTTGGAATGACCTTGAGATACGAAAAAAAAATATTGGAAAACGGTAATTAAAGTAAGGCAAGCAAAGTGGAGTTACAAACCTGATTATATCGTCACCTCCACTTTTTTTTAAAGGGAACCCCCTTTTTCTATCGGCCACCAATGCAGAGCACAAAAAACAAAATCAATGATCTACAATATCGTGACCTTGGAATGACCTTGAGATACGAAGAAAAAAAATTGGAGAACGTTAATTAAAGTAAGGCAAGCAAAAAAGACGGTGGTTTCAGACGCAAGTGATGTTGCTTTTTTATTGCATGACATGTTCAAAAATGTGTCCATTGACCGCGATACATTTTACGATACGATTTCCGAATGATGCGTGAATTCTTTGCAACGTCTCGTTAGTAATCGCTCGAAAAACTTAGTTTATCCGTTCCGTCATATCTTCCCGAGTGGTTGTTTATTCACAATAATCATCGATAACGTTATACTTTTTCAAGTTGGTATCAACACAAACGTTTTTCTTGTTCACGGAATAAAAATATAAAAAATTGATAATTTTGCCGTTTAATTATATATTTAATGGAAAACTAGCATCTGCAGAATAAATCTATACTTCGTATACATTTTTTTTTGACGTCCATTGGAAAAGAAGTTCATAAACCGTCGTTCGACTCAACTGGACCCATTCAAACTCCTTAAAGCGGGCGGACCCATTCAAACTCCTTAAATTGAAGAGGCAACTGAGCCGTTTCTACCAATCCACAGACCCGTACATTTTTCATTTATTTCAAGGTCATTCCAAGGTCACGATATTGTAGATCTTTGGTTTTGTTTTTTTTAGCTCTAAATGTGTTGTCCATAGCAAAAGGGGGTATCCCTTCAAAAAAATGGCGGAGACCTTGAAATCAGATCGATACCTGTAGTTGAAAAAAAGTGAGGCTCTCAAAATGTAGACATTGACAAACTATTCAAATTTTGTCTGTCTTTTTCTTCTAAAATCAATATTTATAGGTGTTTCCAAGCCACTAACTTTTAGTGAATGACGCTGTGTGTGTGTGTGTGTGTGTGTGTGTGTGTGTGTGTGTGTGTGTGTGTGTGTATATATATATGAGGTCTTCCGCGTGAATCCGGTGGACTTTTTCGCTGACCACCGCCAATTCGATTTATTTATTTTTATCTGATTCCATTGACTCTAAAAAACGCCCCCATTTAAAACTCCGAAAAAATTCCCAAAAAATCGTGATTATGTGTGAAAATTTTCAAGCTATCACCCGCAGTGGAAGTATGATTTTTTCTGTGCTTTCTGAGCAATTAAGGCGTTACCCCCACTTGTAGCGCAAAAAAGGCCTTTTTCATGAATTTTTTTAAAGAAAACTACAAAACTTTTTTAATCGATCAATATACCATCTTAAAGAACACATCTTGACGAACTTTTAGTCATTTTTTTATTGAAAAATATTACATTGTTTAGTGGCAAATGGCCGTCAATAAAATAATGTTTTTATATACACGGTTTGCGGTGACCAACATTGCAGCGAAGTGGATCATCTGAAAAAAAAAATGCGGATGGATTTAGTCAAATATAAGTATAAACTCGTCTTTAATCGAAGGATTTTAAAAAATATTCATTTTTCACAAAATGGCGGACAGTCAAAGTTAATGGTTCGATTTTAACGAAAAAAAAACGGCTGTTTTTTGGCTATAAAACGGCCATTTTTTTCGAAAAAAAAAATCAAACGATTAAAGACTACATTTTCATGTATTAAATAAGCCTGCAATATTTCAAGAAGATATGTTCATTAGTGTTCGAGTAATCTTGGTCACCGACTTCAGAAATGCCATTTTGAGAAAATCGCGTTTAAAGTATCTCTTTCAACGCTCTTTCAACGCGGATTCTTCTCTTTCAACGCTCATATCTCAGTCAATTTTGTTCGGATCGGCTTGAAATTTTCATGACATATTCTCAGATACTTATACTTCAAAAAAATGCAATAAAAAAAATCGATTTTTTCAAAATCGCAAGTGGGGGTAACCCCTTAACGTTTTAAAAAATCGGAAAAATTCAAGAACCGCTTACTTCGGGCGGATACTTAAATATTTTGATACCAACAATGAATTTTTTTGACCATTTTTGAATAACCAAACCGCAATCATGGCCCTTAAACAGTTAGGAGTCAATTTTTCGGATTTTTTCACACGTTAATCGCTCAGAAAGTACAGAAAAAATCATACGTCCACTGCGAGTGATAGCTAGAAAATTTTCACATATAATCACGCATTTTTTGAAATTTTTTCAGATTTTTAAATCGGGGCGTTTTTTCGGAGAATTTTGTCTTTTTTTACTAAGGGTCGTTTGGAAAAATGTAAAAAAATGTAGGGTGTTTTTTAGAGTCAATGGAATCGGATTTCAAAAAAAAATTGAATTAGCGGGGGTCGGGGAAAAAATCCACAGGATTCACGTGGAATGCCTCATACAGGGTGTCCTGCTATGAATGGATAATCCTGCTGAATTTCAGTTTAGTAAAAGACCCACGGTATTCGAGATAAATATCATCTGCTTTTCGTTTTTTTGCACGCCATTTCTACCAATTATATCTCTTGTTGACCTGCGTTTTGAAAAAATACTCTTCGTTATTTGTTTTATATAGAAAGTCTTCTTTTTAACGTTAAATGTTAAGGAAACTTTATGCAAAAAGATCTTATGCAGAATTTTCATAGAAACCAATGCGAACATCGCACTTTGATAGCCTGCGGTGTAAAAAAAAAGTACTTAGTTATTGTCGATCCGTATCATTTGTACAAATGGCATGCGAAAAACCAAAAGCAGATAACTTTTTTTGTAAATAACATAAAGTCCAAAATCTCGAAAACCGTGGAACTTTGGCTAAACTGAAATTCCAGCGTATAGTAGGACATGATCTGACGTATCGACAGTTGCAGGATTATCCATTGATAACGGAACACCCTTTATATACAGCAGTGGACGTTATCGCAATAATATGAGGCTCGAGAGAGACGGCCAAGTGCGATACGCCTCAGCGTCTGTTATAAAGTAAGAGGTTCGCGTAATGTGCAGCTGCAACTGCATCGAGAGGGTGGTTGTTGCCTCTCTCTCTCTCTCTCTCTCTCTCTCTCGCTCTGGAGACCTGGCAGAATGAACTCGCGACGGGTGATCGTGTGCCGGGAGCGAGAGCGAAAGCGTAAAACGATATATGCGGACCCAAGCGAACGACCGAGTGAGAAAGAGAGAGAAAGCGATATTACGGTACAGAGAAAGAAAAAAAAAAGTACAAGGAAAGGAAGCAGAAGGGGTCGGAGGGCCGAGCGGCGGCTCATCAAAGGGGATTGTAATTAGCCGCGCATGTGCCGCTCCCTAGGCTCGGGCTCCCGCTTCGCTCACCCGCTCAATCGTCGTCAACGCTCGTAGCGAGCGCCGAGTGCACCAGTATTAGTACGCCCTAGTCGCCGCGCTTGCAACAGCGCCGTCGACATGTACGGATGGAGATTCGACGCGTTTATACGTACATTATCAACTAACGTTTAATAAATCTATTCAATGGAATATTTATAACAAGTATTGTTGGAATATTGTTATTGTTTTAGATTTACGAATATATTAAAAATTGTGTGTGTGTGTGTGTGTGTGTGTATACATATATATATATATTATAAAAAATTATAATTTATATTGTGTTCCACACATAACCTCCATGTTTGTACCTTATATTCAAGTAAAAATATACGCACTTTCCAAATAAATAATACGGTTTGTTAATTAATTAAAATGTCAGATCATTTTGAGACATCCTTTGTTTCATTTTAATCTTATGGCCTATGTGGATATATATATATATATATATATATATATATATATATATATATATATATATATATATATATATATATATATAAATTATTAATTAATATATATATATAAAATAAAATTATTAATTATTAATAGCAATACATATTGGTATTCAAAATTATTAACAGTTCTAAAAATAATGACTGTCCTTTAGAAACATAAATTACGTTTCTAAAAATATAATAAATACATTATTCAAGCGATTCGTTAAATATCACTAGTATTTATATATATATATTTATATGTGTGTATATATATATATATATATATATATATATATATATATATATATATATATATATATATATATATATAAATACTACTGATATTTAACGAATCGCTTGAATAATGTATTTATTATATTTTTAGAAACGTAATTTATGTTTCTAAAGGACAGTCATTATTTTTAGAACTGTTAATAATTTTGAATACCAATATATAGTGCTATTAATAATTAATAATTTTTTTAACGCATCACACCTAGCTCTTGACCGGAAAAAAGAGGAATTTCAGCGACATTTTTCTGGGTAAATACGTGCAGGTCATCAACATTTTATTTTACATTGAAGAGTATCGTTTTAAGTTTCTTTTACAATTTTCATGTTGAAATACATTTATAAATGTGATAGATACATCGGTTTGTGCAGATTGCTATTCGAAAAACATCCTTCGCGATGACTACTGATGCTTGGAAACAAACCATCCGAAATGAAAAAATCAATCCCATTTAGTTTTCGCTTGAAATTATCTAGTGCTTGGACGAGGGATGCAATGAAACAATAATTTTTTTTAATGGCCGCATTCTAAAGCCAATGTATCAATTTTCCTTAAAAAAACACTCGAAATTTTCAGAGAACATTTTTGAAATGTTAAATTTTTAGAATCAATTGAAAACACAAATCCGAGATTTGCAACGATTTCTACTATGTATAAGCCCTTAAACAAAATACACTTAAATGACGTTGCAAAGCCTTAAGGGGGTGATATGTCACCTCGTTAGGAACATATCTAATCTAGGTTACCTTAGTCCAAAGGATTTCGAGTTATCATGGTAAGTATGATTTTTGGAAAATTTTCCAAAATTAGGTAATTTCCCAAACAAACTCATTCATAATGTTCAAACAGACAATAATTGGCAACTAAAAACTTATCTGTGCTACTTAATGATATGTTTTTGAAAAATAGCATTAACATAAGAGGTAAACGAGTTAGTACCTAATTTTGGGAAATTTTTCAAAAATCACACTTACCATGATAACTCGAAATCCTTAGACTTTGGACTGAGGTAAGCTAGGTTAGATATGTTTCTAACGAGGTGACCTATCACCCCTTAAGGCTTTGTATCGACCTTCCTAACACCCTGTGTATATCAACTACCGATATTCAACAAATCACTTAAATAACGTTTTCAACATATTTATTATATTCTTAGGTACATCGTTTGCTTCTTAAAGACGTCAGACCATATTTGAAAAAACCTCAAGGGGGGGGGGGGGTAAGGTATTTATTTTTTTTTTCATTTATTTTTATTTTTTTTAAATGAATGGATAATATCTCAAGAATATTGTGTCAAAATTTCAAGTCGATCGGAGCAAAATTGACGAAGTTATGAGTATTTGAGCGTCCGTTGCTCCAGGCTGGGTTCTTATTGCGAATTAGTAGAGCAGAGGCGCAAGCGGCGCACGATAGTAAAGAAGGAAGAGTTTTGCGTAGACAAATGCAAAAAGATGCTATAGATCATGTTGATGAAAGCTTTTTGCTCTACGGACCTGGCATCGACGACTCTGTGTGAGTGTAAGAAAATTATCGAGTTTTATTTTGAATTTTTCCGTGTGCAAAACATTAAAGCGTTTTTCTGAAACTTGTCATGTTTGAAGTCCGTGTACGTCATAACTCAAAATCTACTGGACCAATCGTTTTGAAATTTGGCACAGTACTTCTTCACATAATTCGCCAGGTATTGTCGGGAGCTTTTTTGTTTTTTTTTTTTAATAATTATTAATTTACAACAACAAATTAGCCGATTTGTTTTAGCGAAAATCGGTTTTTGGCTCCCAAGTGGTCCGAAAAAATTGAAAAATCGAAAAGAAAAAAAATCCTCCGTGGTTACCTCGAGAAACATCTTTAACAAATGCATTTTGATTTTTTTGTTTTAGATGATTCTGTTGCGAGTTATTATGTACAACGCAAAACAACTTTTTTTCGAAGCGCCTCCGGAGATTCATTGCCACTAGGCTCAATTTTCAATATTTTGCAATGAAAAATTAGGAAAATATTGTTCAAATGTTGCATTATTATATGGAAATTGACTGAATACAAAAAACATTGCCTTTTTCGCCGATTTAACCTTGTCCCCTTAAGGCCTTAAGCTACTGTAACGGGTATAAAATCATGTGCGAATTTAACATTTTTTTTCGTATGAAAAAGTGTTTGACTCATAAAATTAATTACACATCTATTTAGTATGAATATCAAGCTGTTTAGAAAGAGTATATGAGGCGTTCCATACCATTTCGAACGGTCAAAAAAGTTTTCCACTCTAAAAAAAAATTGAAATTTTGTCAAATTATTTAATCATATGAAAAAAATCAGTGTAAAACTTTTTCAAAATTTTGGATCGCATTTTCTCGCGTTTTTCAAAATTTCAAAATTTTCAAAATACCGTTATATCTCGTGAGCATTTGATTTAACAGGAAAATGTTTGAGACAAAAAAGTTGCAATTTTACATGAACTTTGTGAAAAAAAAATTGTTTTGAATATTTCGCGTTTAAAAAATGCCCATTTTCACCAAAATTATACAAAAATATTTTTTTCCGGTCGAAATGTCACTTTTGACTTTTTTCAAAAAATTCCAGAAAATACGCCGAAGTGTGTACAGTAACACCTATTTTTTTCAGAGTGGCTCGATTCGTTGTTCCAAAGCTGTGCTTTGTTTTATTATTATGAGATGTAAAAAAAAGTTTGTAAAAAGGCACTCGAGAAACCACCAGAAAAATTCAAAGGAAGCATATGACTCCTCTGCTTGGCTCACACCATGCAACCCTAGTGTAAAAGAATCAAAACGCACTGAGAACTCCGATAGTATTTTGGCATGGAGGGGGGAATGTTGACAAACTGAAGGATGTAGAAGGCATTTGACGGCGACACCATTACTTTGTATGACAATGTTTATATTGGGCGGTCAACGATACTTTGTATCACATTTTCCCATATTGCACGACGACGTTACTTTGTATCACAATTTTCATGTTGGACGACGAACGTTACTTTGTATGGCAAGGTTACTTTGTATACCTTACCGATAATTTATGATTAAGCTCAAAAAAAGTATTACTGTTATGCATGTTCATTATCTGAAAAATGTGAGAAAAATTTGGGAGAGAATTAATTTTTAATAATAATTGATTTGTCTAAAAACAAATATCTCATAATAATAAAACAAAGCACAGCTTTGGAACAACGAATCGACCCCACTCTGCAAAAAAATAGGTGTTACTGTACACAGTTCAGAGTATTTTCTGGAATTTTTTGAGAAAAATAAAAAATGACATACCGACCGGAAAAAAACTATTTTTGTATAATTTTGGTGAAAATGGGCATTTTTTAAACTCGAAAAATTCAAAACAAATTTTTTTCACAAAGTGCATGTAAAATTGCAGCTTTTTTGTCTGAAACATTTTTTCTGTTAAATCAAATGCTCACGAGATATAACGGTATTTTGAGAATTTTGAAATTTTGAAAATCTCGAGAAAATGCGATCCAAAAGATTTCAAAAAATTTACAGTTTTCTTTTTCATATAATTAAATAATTTGGCAAAATTTTCAATTTTTTTGAGAGTGGACAACTTTTTGACCGTTCGAAATGGTATGGAACGCCTCATATATATATATATATATATATATATATATATATATATATATATATATATATATATTTCGATGTACAAAATGGCCGAATACTAATATTTTCTTTTGTTATCTTTTTTAGGCGCTCCGCGGCGTGACATTTAGCATCCACAATTTTTTACCTAGAACAAAAAACAAAAATTCTCGTCAATCTACATTAGAATACCTCGAGAAGTTCGTACGGAATTTAAAAAATATTGTTTTATCAAAAGTTGTAGGTATTTGAACTTAAGAAATGAATTTTCAGTGAAAAATTTCGTTATAACTGCTCATAAACTGCTCATAAAATGAAAAGTTTTTCGATTGATCAGAAATTCCGTACGTACTTCTCTGCGAAATGCAATTAGGAACACAAACTTTTAAATTTGAAGTAAATCGAGTGAAAATTGTTGAAGTTATTTGTCACCCCCAATCGGAAAAAAAGCTGTTTCGAGAAGTTTCGAGTAGTCGGCCATTTCGTACAACGAAAAAAAAAAATTCTAAACAGCTTGATATTCATACTAAATAGATGTGTAATTAATTTTATGAGTGAATTACTTTTACATACGAAAAAAATTGTTAAATTCGCACATGATTTTATACCCGTTACTGTGGCCTGAGGCCTTGATAATATTTTAATCTCCACATTATTACAAATTTCAATATCCACTTGTAATTGGCATGCCCCTATCTATCCGTCGATTTATCCATCCACCGACTGATTGTGTATAATGTATGTACGTATACATCAACTCACATATACCTACACGTGCATCTGTGTGTACACTCTCGGCGTTTCTCTCCACTCCGTCCCTTATCCTTTTCTTCAGCTCGCGATATTTCGCAACGGAATGTGTGTATACACTTTCCGCTCGAGAAGTTTTGCGTCCGAGACGCGATCCCCTACACACACAATTGTAATCCACGTACTTCTCGTGACCGACTGTCTCCCCTTTCGCTTTTTTCGTTTATTTTTTGGTCTCGTTTTTTATACA
>OY723390.1:45874362-46076862 GCA_963210295.1 Ophion ellenae
CGTTTAAGAGTCGAAGATAGCGGCGGGAACCTTTGATGACGATAAAATAGCTAGAATAGTGCACGAACTGATGCAACGCGACCGGCAAACACGCTAGTCATATATATATATATATATATATATATGTACATACGTGTGTATTTGAATTACTGTCGGCTTTCAATTCCATCCTCTCGATACACATTTCGAACGAGACGTATGTCGACCTGTTGAGGTTTCTTTGTTTTGCGTTTGCAAATACAAACCCATATATTACAATAATATTAAATTGTTAAATTTGAAAAATTGAACGATATTGAGGACTAACATTTCAATTCATTTAATTCTGAAAGAAATGTACATGGAAGGAAGTAGTATGTACATGTGGAACGTAAAATAATAACGAAGGGCATTTGGATGATTTACGTGCGTGTGTATGTGTATGCTTTTCGTTATTATTTTATTATTCATGTGTATATCCCAAGTTCATATATAAATAGTGAAATGGAAGCAGAAAACGAAATTTTTTTTTAGCTTCAAATACAATATTTCAAAGCAATGTTCAAAAATACTGAATTTAAAATGTGACATTTTGTTTCAAATTATAAAGTACCTAAAAAAATGAAAAATAGTATTTTCGAATCACTAAAAAAAAAAATTTTAACCATCGAAAAGTAACATTCAAAATATTCAATTTACATCAATTTTTTTTCTTTAATTCAATCAATGTTGAACTTTTGAAATATTATATTCACTGTTTTCACATTTTTTTGTTTGGTAATTTTTCTTCTGTTTTACTATTCAGTTTTTTATTCAATATACAATATATATATATATATATATATATATATATATATATATATATATATTTATATATTTATATATAAAGAGTGTAAGGGAGTAAGAATATAATACTAATATACGGATGAAATAATGTAAGTAAAAGAATACGAATGGGCAATTCGGGGATCGCGGTAGAAATTCTTTTCAAATGATCGCATGATCGACACGTGGGATTATCAGTATACATAGGTGAGGTATGAGCTAAGGTAGAGAGGGAAGACGAACGCGCGCGAGTATGTGTGTGTGTGTGTGTGTGTGTGTGTGTGTGTGTGTGTGTGTGTGTGTGTGTGTGTGTGTGTGTGTGTGAGAGAGAGAGAGAGAGAGAGAGAGAGAGAGAGAGAGAGAGACAGATATGCAGATAGAAAGAGAGGTGGTGTATTCTCGATCGTTAGAAAGTGCCTGGACCACGACGCCACCATATATAATTTGGGAAGAACCTTCCGGGAATAGGCAGGGCGCGTATATAATTGACACAGGCGCCCGCAACTTCTCCTGTACAAGCTGAGAGCAAAGGAAAGAGAAAGAGAGAAAACAAAAGAGATGAAAGAAGGGTCGAAAATCGGTCCCGACGATGAGGGAAAAGACCAAGAAAGGGAGCAAACTCCGTAAATTGCATAAGAACATTTCGCCCTCTCTCTCTCTCTCTTCTGGATGAAGAAGACGGGGAATAAAGAAACCAATTTATGTTTCGTCCCCTCCCCTCTATCTATCTCTTTCTCTTCCTCACTCCCGCTATTCTATCTAGCTTTTCTTTTTATATTTTTTTTTCGTTATTCGATGGTAATTGCGGTTCCCGTGAAGCGATGTGTCGAACCGGATGTGGTTTTCGTCCGGCGAGGAGCCGGACGATCGAATTTCTTGGGTGCAGACGCGCTCTACACGAAGAGAGTTGCGCGCATGAGAGAGAGAGAGAGAGAGGGAGAGAGAGAGAGAGAGAGAGAGAACTCGCAGGAGAGAGAAAAAGGCTTTAATTTCACAGCGACCACGTAATATAATTCTTCTCCTTGGAGAATGACTTCGTGCTATTTTGCAATATTAAACGACCCGAGCCGAGAGACAAGAACGTGGACCGAGTGGCAAACTTACATAAATACTGCTGAAATATCTTCTTGGGGCAAGATAATTACCTACAATCTTGAACATGTATATATATATATATCTAGAGAGAGCGAGAGAGAGCGTCGGGAGAAAAAGAATAAAAAGATTATTGAGGTCTCGAATTATCACAATAAATGTAAATAATAATATATATATACACACACATATATATACATATATTGGATATTGTTTATCTAGATAAAATATTGATTATCTAAAGGGTGCATCGAAATGACCTGACGATTTAATTTAGTAATAAAACGTATTATTTATTTTAAAAGTAGGAATACTTTTATTTTAATATAGGGTAAGTCCGGGGTGTTATGGTCACAGTTTTCTTCAAAGATCTGTCAAAATAAAAGTTCAGACGTTTCTTAAGGCGTTACCCCCACTTGTAGCGCAAAAAAGGCCTTTTTCATGAATTTTTTTTAAAGAAAACTACAAAACTTTTTTAATCGATCAATATACCATCTTAAAGAACACATCTTGAAGAACTTGCAGTAATTTTTTTATTGAAAAATATTACATTGTTTAGTGGCAAATGGCCGTCAATGAAATAATGTTTTTATATACACGGTTTGCGGTGACCAACATTGCGGCGAAGTGGATCATCTGAAAAAAAATATGCGGATGGATTTAGTCAAATATAAGTATAAACTGGTCTTTAATCGAAGGATTTTAAAAAATATTCATTTTTCACAAAATGGCGGACAGTCAAAGTTAATGGTTCGATTTTAACGAAAAAAAAACGGCCGTTTTTTGGCTATAAAACGGCCATTTTTTTTCGAAAAAAAAATCGAACGATCAAAGACTACATTTTTATGTATTAAATAAGCCTGCAAAATTTCAAGAAGATCGGTTCATTAGTGTTCGAGTAATCTTGGTCACCGACTTCAGAAATGCCATTTTGAGAAAAACGCGTTCAATGTTTCCCTTTCAACGCTCTTTCAACGCGGATTCTTCTCTTTCAACGCTCATATCACAGTCAATTTTGTTCGGATCGACTTGAAATTTTCAGGACATATTCTCAGATACTTATACTTCAAAAAAATGCAATAAAAAAAATCGATTTTTTCAAAATCGCAAGTGGGGGTAACCCCTTAAAATTACTATTTTTTAAAAATCACGATATTGGCCATCTCTCTCGGAGTATGCGGGTGTAATGGCCTTAGGAGTAGAGGTGAGATGGCCAGTCCAAAAAGCCCAAAATTATGCGCTCGGTTTTCTCGTTGGTTTTATGTTTTGATTATTAATGTTTTTCTTTTGGCCACATCTAGAACATATATAATCGAAATGAGTATAATTTTTGTGTACCCAAAGTTAGTAAACTATTTACTGAAGCCAGTTTTCTATAAGACGAGTTTCATAATGATTTTCTCCGCGACATTTTTCGTCATTGTTTTTATTTCGCATTTCTATGGTCTTCCTAGGTATTTCGTAGATCCTAGCGGCCGCACGAATCGACAATTCATGATTCTTTACGGCACTAATAGTTGTTTTTAATGATTCCTGAGTCCACTTTTCTCGTGCAGCAATTACTTTTCTCTTGTAGTTATTAGGCATCTGAAATAAGTGTAGAATAAATGAATTACTTGAACCCATTACAACTAATACTATGGCCATCGTACACCGACTGTACGTGGCCATCTCCCCTAATCTCTCGGGAGAGATGGCCACATCTAAAATGTAAACAAGTAGAAAGAATGCATGCGAAATCTTGAGGTTATAACAAAGCACTGTTCGTGAACTATTCAAGAAATATAAAAGTAACCATTACTTTTACAAAATAACATCACCACAATGTAAAACATGAAACATAAAAAAAAACGAGCAGTAGACAGAATAATTAAAAAGGATCTTGCTTACTTAACATTTTTTTGCCAAACTTTTGCGCGTACACTTACACCTGCGCAAGACGCCAAGCGAATTAATGCCTTAGCCCACAGTAACCGGTATAAAATCATGTGCGAATTCGACAATTTTTTTCGTATGAAAAAGTCATTCACTCATAAAATTATAACTTAATTACACATCTATTTAGTATGAATATCAAGCTGTTAGAAAATATATTATAAATTAATTACACATCTATTTAGTATGAATATCAAGCTGTTAGAAAAAATATATTTTTTTTTTCGACGTACAAAATGGCCGACTACTCGAAACTTTTCGAAACAGCTTTTTTCCAATTGGCGTGACGAATAACTTCATCAATTTTCACTCGATTTACTTCAAATTTAAAAGTTATGTTCCTAATTGCATTTCGCAGAGACGTACGTACGGAATTTCTGATCAATCGAAAACTTTTCATTTTATGAGCAGTTTATGAGCAGTTATAACGAAATTTTTCACTGAAAATTCATTTCTTAAGGGGGGATTGTCTTTTTTTTCCCAAAATTTACCGCTTTTTGGGAATTTTTTTGTGAAGAAAGTATACAACGGAAAACTTGTGAAACTTGGCATATAGTTTTATTGATCTGTTTACTACATACAAAAAATTTTTTAAACAATTTCATAAAAAAAATCCGCCTCCCACCCCCCTGGACGCGCGATGGTCCTTTTTTGATGGTGTGCACGATTACAGCCTTCACGTTCATCCTGCAACAAAAACCCAAAAAGCATTTTACTTTAGACACATATAACTATCGTTCGATGAAGGGGAAAAAAAAATTGACGATTTGGTGACGTTTTGAACTTGAAGTATCGATTTTTCGAAAAAAATTGATCGATTTTTTGTTATAAATAAAAAACTATTAAACGTATTGCTTTTTTGCTTCATCAAACGATAAAAGGATGTCAGCTGAGCATTCTGTCCAAATTTGAAGGCAATCGGTTGAATAGTTTTTGAGAAATCGTGCACACCATCAAAAAAGGACCATCGCGCGTCGAGGGGGGTGGGAGGCGGATTTTTTGATGAAATTGTTTAAAAATTTTTTTGTATGTAGTAAACAGATCAATAAAACTATATGCCAAGTTTCACAAGTTTTCCGTTGTATACTTTCTTCACAAAAAAAATTCCCAAAAAGCGGTAAATTTTGCGAAAAAAAAGAAAATCCCCCCTTAAGTTCAAATACCTACACCCGTGCGGAAATTGAGTTGGGGATGTGATCGGGCCCCAATAATATTCCACTAACTTTATTCGGGCCCTAATCTGGAAGCCACATGAGGGCCGTTAGCGGCCGGTCACACTTTGTCAACAAGGGCCATTAAAGGCGCAACGACCGGGGCCTTATAAGTTGCCTCAATGGCGCCTCATCAAAACCATTTTAGCGCCCTGAAAATGCCTCAACGGCGCCTCATCATAACCACTTCAGCGCCATAAAATATCCGTATCAGTGGATATACGTGTATGTTAAATGCGTCAGGGTATATCTGTATTTGTTTTTATGCAATTGTTCATGTGCGTAGGTGTGGGCGTGAGTGCATGTGTATGTATGTGTGCGCGCGTAGAAATGTGATTGCGTATTTGCATGTGAGCCTTTATGACAAACTGCCATGACAAAATTAATGCAAAAAATAATCCATTCTAAGGAATGGATGTGTAGTAGAAATAAAAACAATATATGGGTCTACTGAATCACTAGAATCTATTTCCATTGAGGGAAAGATCTGGAAAACAAAGACCAATTTATTTACTTATCCTACACAGTCAGATAAAGTTTATGAATGGGAAATATCAGCGAAGTCTTCAGAAGAAATAATTTTCCCTGTGATGAGTATTGAGCGGAAATTAGTTGCTATAAAAATGTCGAGAAAACCGGTTGGGTCTGTTCACACTTATGCGCTAGCATTACTCCATGTATGAGTGAAACCATGAGTAATTGTTTGTATTTATGTAAATTTATTTATTTTTATTTGCTAATGCCCTTACGTTTTTTTCCCAATTTGCGTTCAATAATATTATTCGATCGATGTATATAATCGATTTGAATGATTGAAATACCATCAACAATGTAGCCTAAGCTATTTATACTGGTTCATCGCTATAATAGTCAGATCTGGGCCTATTGTGGAGAGCCCTATATATGGAAATTACCTATTGTGGAAATCCCTACAAGTTCATCCCGATAATGGCCAAGTCTGGGCCCATTGTGGAAATCCCTACTAGGGAAACCACTATGGAAGCCCTAAAAGGCCCTTATTTTTATTAGGGATGCCCTATCAGTTTTCCGCACGGGAATCTTCTTTTGGGAGGTTTTGGTATTAGATTTTTAATAAAGATCTTCGAAAATGTTGCAATAATTTTTGTAGTTGAAATGAGAGTCAAAAATTTAATCGGGAATACGAAGAAAATGGATTATCGTTTCGATCCAAGGATGGAAACTTCAGTGCCATAAACCCGTGGTGGCATGGACGGCCCCATATTCTTCTCATTCTCTGGTGTAGATACTTTATACTCAAGTATCTATACCCAAAGTTCCTTCCGGTCACTGGTTGATGTGCCAGCCGGGGGCGCGGCTATCACCGCTCCGAGTATCGGTCATGCACAGCACTGCTTAACTCAATGTACCGCCGGGGCGAACCACCCATCTACCATTGTTGGTTTACAAATATTATCATATTTACTATTTACATAGAATATTTATTATCAATATAAAGATTCTTCGTACTCTATAGATTCTCCCTTTATATGTAGGGTGACTCAAAATGATCTGACATTTAAATTGATTGATAAAACTTATTATTTATTTGAAAAGTGAGGAATATTTTGATTTTAATATAAGGTACAAACATGGAGGTTATGTGTGAAACACAATACCCGATAAATGGCCGCCTCGTCCGTGTTTTCAAACGTTCACTCTTGTGACGAAATTTTCAATAACGTTTTGGCATAATTGCGGACTAATTTCATTGAGGCCTCAGGCCACAGTAACGGGTATAAAATCATGTGCGAATTTAACAATTTTGTTTTCGTATGAAAAAGTGATTCACTCATAAAATTAATTACACATCTATTTAGTATGAATATCAAGCTGTCGGAAAATAAATTCTTTTTTTTTCGATGTGCAAAATGGCCGACTACTAATATTTTCTTTTGTTATCTTTTTTTAGGCGCTCCGCGGCGTGACATTTAGCAGCCACAATTTTTTACCTAGAACGAAAAACAAAAATTCTCGTCAATCTACATTAGAATACCTAGAGAAGTACGTACGAAATTAAAAAAATATTGTTTTATTCAAAAGTTGCCCGTGCGGAAAATTGACAGGGCATCGCTCATAAAAATAAGGGCCTTCAAGGGCTTATTTGAGGCTTTCCTTATCAGAGAAGCCTCAAATAAGCCCTTAAAGGCCCTTATTTTTATGAGGGATGCCCTGTCAATTTTCCGCACGGGGTACTATTGGCAAATGCGATATAGTATACCTCAAGACGGCTGTGGACGCAGGGGAAGGTTAGGTCGGATTAGTGCAGTGTGGGTAGGGAGCGATAGGAAAGGGTTCAATTGGGAAGGGTACTACGTAAAAACTCGCAAGGGCATACGTTGGTCTTAGGAATCGTTCAATAAATCTCTCTCTCTCTTTCTCTCTCTCTCTCTCTCTCTCTCTCTGTCTCTCTCTCTCTCTCTCTCTCTCTCTCTCTCTCTCTCTCTCTCTCTCTCTCTCTCTCTCTCTCTCTCTCTCTCTCTCTCTCTCTCTCTCTCTCTCTCTATATATATATATATATATATATATATATATATATATATATATATATATATATATATATATATATATATATATATATATATATATATATATATATATATATATATATATATATATATATATATATATAAATCTCGACATCGCACTCTCTCCTCTCGTAAAGTGTAAAAAGTATAAAATGCAACCGACTCGTGCAGGGAGACTTTATAAAGGTGCAAAAAGCGTTGATCGAGCTGAATTCTTCGACCTCGTTCCTTAAATTGCAGAAACTTGATTCCTCTTCTTCTGTTTTTTCTCGTTTTTCTTCCGTTCGTGCCTCTCTCCAGCATTCTTTATCTTTCTCTTTCTTTCTCCCTCATTATCCGCTCTTCCTTTTTGTCTCTCATTCGCTCTCTCTTCTCTCTCTCTCTCTCTCGCTCTCCCTCTCCGTCTTAGCAATACGAAAAAAAAATTCTTTGGCAAATTCCGTTAGACAAAAGAAAAAAGTAGAGGCAATCCATCGGTACGCGCAGCAAGCCGAGGTCAAAAACTGGGCTAAGGTAACCGCAACTGGTACGTCCGAACATTAATACCGAAGAGGAAGAAAAAAAGCGAACGGCAGCTGCACTCGCGCGGTGCACATAAAACGAGTCGAGCACGAGTCTCATCGGTTACATATATATATATATATATATATATATATATATATATATATAATGAGGATATAAAAAGGAGGAAGTGAGGAGTAAAAGTCGAAGATAAGAGGGACGAGAGCAGGACGTTGCTGAAGAAAAATAGAGGAAATACGAGAAGCAAGAGGGAGAGAGACAAAGAGAGAGAGAGAGGAAGAGAGTGAGAGAATGACCGAAGAACATATACCTACGAGGATCGCGAATCCGAAAGAAAGAAAATGAAAAAACAGAGAGATGAGAATGAATCTCGATTTCTCCTTCGGGATTCTTGTTCTCTCTCTCTCTTACTCTCTTTCTCTCTTACTTGCCGCCGATTTCTTGCGCGCCTTTGTGGATTTCTTGCACCTCGTCGGGCCATCCCGGTGTCGTTTTTTCCACCAGTGTCTTCCTCGCGGACTCCGGAAAAGGAAGAGAAGAATCTCGGAGAGCAGTGCCCCCTTCCTCTCTCTCTCTCTCTCTCTCTCTCTCTCTCTCTCTCTCTCTCTCTCTCTCTCTCTCTCTCTCTAAAAAACAAATAAAAACAGCAAAACGTATCAAAATAAATATCATTCGTTGTCTTGCCATTTTTATTTTTTATTTTAGCACTACTCGTCATCACGAACGGAGAGCACTAAAGTTCGTGACATGACTAGAGCATAATAAAACTATCCATCAATCTCCTCTCTCTCTCTCCCTCTCATTATAATAAAAAAAAAATCGTAAAACAACGTCATCGATAAAAAATGCCTTTATATCGAGTCGGCGGCTACATATCCGTACACTCGACGTAGGAAAAAAAAAGAGGGAAGCCCTTCTCGTCAGGGCCGTTGAGAAGCAAGCAGAACATCAGAAGCATCGAAGAAAACGACGAAGAGGGCGCTTCGATGTGGTACAAATGATGCAGAGAAAGAGGGACAGATAGACAATGAGCGAGAGAGAGCGAGAGGACGAGAGAGCAAGAGAGAGAGGGGGGGGGAAGAGAGAGGGGGTGGGGAGAGTGATGGGTATGAGATATAACGAGCGGTGGGCATCAGGGGTAATTATCCCGCCCATTCTTCCCGCCTCTCCCAACGATTCTCTCGGGCCCTCGGTGCACGCGGGCCTTAGAATATAGCCCATTATGGCGAAACGTCCCGAGTAAGGGGGGACCCATCGACGTTCGCTTCTACCCTCCGCCCGCTTCTCTTTCGCCTCGATCGCCTCTACCGTCGCTTCCTCTTCTTTTTATTTTTCTTCATCCTTCTCCTTTCGAACGGCGCTCCTCCAAATTATAGCCCCCACGAAATAACGTGGTAAAACCGCGTGTAACGCCGCGAGCTCGAGCCTTACTCTGGCAACGTAGAGAGGAAGAAAGAAAGAGAGAGAAAGAGAGAAATTTCTATGATTTTTTCTCATTCGCTTTCTGTAAAACTGTTTTTCCCTCCACCTCTCCCTTTCAAGGCCAACGAACGATCTTATATCGTTGAACAATTTGATCTTCGAATTGTTTAAATTGTGTCTTGTGATAAATACATCAATATCATGATATTAATACTTATAACATTAATAACAATAATTCTATTATGAATATTTTATTTGTGATCACATTTTATTACAATCAAAATATATTTGCGGTTTTTATTTATCACGAAATATTTATTACGTTTGCGAAATTCATATGACAATGTTATTCATTGTTGAATTGATTATGAAAATAACTATATTTGGAAGTTTTATTTATTACGGAATTTATTTGTTAAATGTAGCCATTATATAGTTTATTATAAAATAAATGTATTTGCCATTACTACTTTTTGAAGATTACGATAAAATGAGATCATCATCTTTAGCAATAATACTTATTGTTATTATCATTATCCTCATTATTATATTATTAACCATTACCAATATTATATATATATATATATGTGTGTGTGTGTGTGTGTGTGTGTGTGTGTGTGTGTGTGTGTGTGTGTGTGTGTGTGTGTGTGTGTGTGTGTGTGTGTGTGTGTGTGTGTGTGTGTGTGTGTGTGTGTGTGTGTGTGTGTATGTGTGTGTATGTATATGCATATGTATATGTATATATACGGACAAACGTCAAAGGCTTTCTCTCTCTCTCTCTCTCTCTCTCTTTGGCCGATGCTAATGCCCGGAGAGCAGCTCCTACCAGGAACATCCCTTCGTACAAGGATGTATCTTTCAACGGAGGCGGACGTATTAGCTCCGTTCGCTCAATGGTTCATATGCACTTCGGTACGTACACCGTACACACATAGAGAGCGCAAAAGTAGGCCTCGCGGTGCGCTCGTAGCGGTCGGAATTTGCACTGTTCGCTGCGAAGTCGCGCCACACTTTCCTCATAATTCACACGCGAGAGGAAAAGTTTCGCGATGTTCGCGTTTACGGTCGCGCGATATTTTCTGGTCGCGGACGCGACGATATCCCGGACTATATATATATATATATATATATATATATATATATATATATATATATATATATATATATATATATATATATATATATATATAGAATACCGTTTTGGAACGGTACTCTCGACAATGAGGAAAAAATAGTGCTTCATACTTGTAATAATTATTATTGCTAGATTGCAAGAATAATTACAACCGTATTAGACATAATAATAGACTATTGTCCTTGTTGTAGCATTCATAATCATTTTTGCTACTCGCAACCAAGAAATAATTGTATCAATAGAATACTATAATAAAAAAGAAATATTAATAACAGCATCAACAATGAATAACATAAACATGGAAACTACAAAAAAATCATATTCATTAGTATAAGTATTGTTAATATTATTATCATTATTATTTATAACTATTATTATGATTGTATAAGCTTTATGAATTTGAAATTATTTCTCCAGGTGCTATTATTATCAACTTCATATAATATTATTGGTGTTTTTATAAAATACGTTGATACCAAATATAAGATGATTGAATTTAATATAATTATCGTAATATAATATTTATCAGTACGATAAACTCAATGAAATATTCTTGCTATTTTATTGAATATTCTAATACCAAAGATAAAATTACCTTAATTAATGCAATTACTGTTGTATAATATTTATTGTTGCAATAATTATTACCGTGACAGTTAGTAAAAATAATCGAAATTTTTGTCTTACAGCTCGCAGCTTTCATGCCATTGGTCCACTACAATTGCTCGAAGCACCTGAGATTCTTTCTCTGCGCCGTATTCGCGCCTGTTTGCTCGGAACACGTTGCAATGCAGATACCAGCGTGCAAGCCGCTCTGTCTCTCCGTGAGGCGAGATTGCGAGCCGGCACTGACCAGCCTCACTCTACCCTGGCCCCATCTCCTCGACTGCGACAGATTTTCCGATAGCGGTGAGGCTGTTTTTTTTTATTTCGTAGTTACATTTTGATATTTTTAATAATTTTCAATAATATATTTTAATTTAAAAATATTTATTTAAAATTGTATTTTAATAATTTTTTAAAATTATATTTTGATAATTTTTTAAAATTGTATTTTAATAATTTTTTAAAATTATATTTTGATAATTTTTTAAAATTGTATTTTAATAATTTTTTGAAATTATATTTTAATAATTTTTTACAATTATAATTTAATAATTTTTAAAAAATATATTTTAATAATTTAATTTTTTAATAAACCATCTATTTTAATATAATTTTTTTCTTCTTCAACGCTCCTTCGGGCCTCAAGCCGGTCCGCGGCTGAGCGTTCACCCATCCGAGTATTGTACTTTGTTCGACTCAATCCGTGTGCAAAACTAACGTCCTTGCATGTCGTTGGGCCTTCGTTTGCTCCTAATTTCTAGGCAACGCTCTCTGTGTGCAACCACCGCCGGAAGAGAGCCTACCGGAAGTGATACCGCCGCCGGTGCTGCCGCCCATTCGGCAGCAGTGGCCGGTCCTCAAGCCGCTCCAACCGGCCATCCGCGACCAGCATCATCATCAGTGTCCGCCCCACTTTGTTCGGACACCGTTCGTCGACACGGTAAGATCCCAGCGATCGTAATCTCCCATTGCCCATCCGCCACTCTTTCCTCTCCTGATGAAGATTCCATCAAGGGGTTATATACAGTCAGGAGGCCCAAAAAGATCGACTTTTCAAGAATTTTCCTCGATAAGACCTTTAAATCTTTTAACGTGAAAATTTGTACACGCATTATGGTAACTTTTAACTGTATTTTAACATTTTTTAGCTGTAAAAATAATTATTTTAACGGCCCAGTCTTGGGGCCACGAAAAAAGGCTGTTTTCGCCATTTTTTTTTGAGGATTTTATAAAAGATATGAATATAAAAGTTGTTGGGCTTGATAAATAAAGTCTTGAAATACATTGAAAAAAATGTTTGATTTATTTTTATTTATTTTTAAGTACGAAAACTAAAAAAATAAAAAAAACTGGCAGATGAAAAACGAAAAAAGTATTAAGAAACGCGTTTTTTTCGCAGTTTTTCGCAAAAAAAAGAGTGAAAATAACAATTTTAAAACTAATATAATGGATTATCTTGTAATCGATCGTACGAATACGCAAAATAATAATTTTCGACAAAATGGCGGCTCTTCGACAAAAAAATCGATTTTTGACAAAAAATTGGGCCTTAAATTGTTTATAAAATGGAAAATATTTATCGGTGAGAAAAAACCTTCGATTAATTACCGAAAAATATACTTGACAAGATTGTGTTAAAATTTGAGAAATCTCAATTCCGAGAAATCTTGCTCACCGACTTTAAGGGAGACTTTGTCCTTGGAGTGCCATATTTCAGGTGTTTACATTTTATTTTTTTTAAAAGAAACGAGTAAAGCTTTTTGAGTGCCGTTTTTTTCTTGCTTTTATTCATGATATACAGAACGTTAAAAAAAATTTTTTTTTGAAAAAAAAAACCAAAATGGCGGCCGTTGCAGCTCCGCGAAAACAGGTCCTCAAATCGCGGGAGGTAAACGGCTGACATCACTGCCCCCTCTTTGTTGATCTGAAACACAAATTCAAAGCATATTATCAATCTGTGACCCTTTGGTCATGGAATGACGGATGGGTTTTTCGTTTAGTACAAATTTCGGAAAATGGCGGCAATTTAAAAAAAAATCGAATTTTCGCGTTTTTTTTCGCACAAAAAGATAAATAATAAATGCAAAAATGTATCTATCGAAAAAACAATCCGTCATTCCGTGAAGACGTATTTTCTGAGTATGCTCTCCAAATTTCAGGTCGATATGTTAATTACAGCGGTCAGGAGAATGTCAGCCATTTTTGAAAACGTGTTTTCGAGAAAAAACGCGTTTAAAGTTTTGTAATGTGTTTACACAAATGTGTTTATAATTACCGCTAATCGGCAATGCCTGGTCCATAGAGGCATCCCTCCTCTTCTTCCAGCTGCTCATGTTGAGTCGCTAACATCTCCCGCATCTCCGCAAGGACAAAGTCTCCCTTAACATACTGAATCTCAAACCGTTTGATTTTTTGGTTTCGGATGATCCATCTTCGAGACTTCATCAACGGCGCAGACCTGCAATTTTTTCAGGACATTTTTTCAACTACCATTTTCGTCTATAAATAGTGACTTAAATAAATAATGTTTGAAAAAAAAATGTATTTCGAAAGTGTATTTATGAAGTGTAACAACTTTTATATCAATATCTATAATACAAACGTATCAAAAAAAATGCATGAAAATAGTATTTTTTTAGCGTCGAAAGTGAGAAGACCCCTTAATGCGAGGACGAAAAATATTTCAGATAAATTGTGCGCCCCGTTGCGGTGCCGACGCCTATTACCGTGGCGAGGACAAGAGATTCGCGGTGCGCTGGATGACCGGTTGGGCCTGGCTCTGCTTCCTCTCGACCCTCTTCACTCTCCTCACATTCTGGGTCGAGCCCTCGAGGTTTCGTTATCCCGAGAGGCCCGTCGTTTTTCTCGCTCTCTGCTACAATCTCCTGTCGATTCTCTTCATCGTGCGGGGCGCGATTGGCCCGGAAAATCTCAGCTGCGCCGGCCAAGTCGACGGACCCTCATACGTGCCCGTTAGTTTGTCAGATGAAAAACGATTCTATTTAATGCCTATTCATTTCTTCGCAACACAGTTTATTTTTATTAATTTTTTTTTTATCTTAACCCCACTTTGTTTTATTATTATTGTTATCGTTCCTAAAAATGTATTATATATATGTTTAAAAATAAATATTCGATGGCCCGTCGGATCGACAGGTACACGACGGACTGAGGAGTATTCCCTGCGCGATGTGGTGGCTCATGAAGCATTATCTCGCTCTTGCCAGCAGCATGTGGTGGACCATACTCTGCGGTTGCTGGCTCCTGAGCGCCCGAAACGAATGGAGCAGCGAGGCCCTCCACAACATCGCCAGGTATCTTCACGCGACTGCTTGGGGCCTGCCAATCTTATTGACCGGAGGTACTTGAAATTTATTATCATTAATGTCATTTTACGTAATTCAATTACATACATTACAATATAATTTGAGTTATAAACATGACAAAATAATTGAATTATGCAAATTACGAGATTAACGAATTATACCGATTAAAAGACAATTGGATTATATAAATTACTATGCAATTGGATTTTGTAACTTGCAACATAAGTGAACTATACAAATTATCATATAATTGGATTTTATTAATTACGATGGAATTGAATTATATACATGACAAAAGAGTTGAATTTCACCAATTAAACGATAATTGGATTATAAAAATTGCAATATGATTGGAGTATATGAATGACAATATAATTGAATTATACAAATTAAAATATAACTGAATTATACGAATTTCAATATAATTGAATTTCATAATTGACAATACAATCGAATTATATACATTAAAAGATAATTGCATTATACGAATGGCGATATAATTGAATTATATAATTTACTATGTAATTGAATTATGTAACTTATAGTATGAGTCAATTATACAAATTACAATATAATTGCATTTTGCAAATTAAGATATAATTGAATTATGCAAATGAGACTATAATTGAATTACACAAATGATGATATAATTGAGTTATACAAATTGCAATCACTTTATAGGACTTTTAATGTTGTCACACCAGCTTTATTTTAGCCTAAAACAAAACGAACGCACGTAAACTGTGATTTATAGAGAATTACTATTTATTCAATTGAATGAAAATATAATTGAACTATACAAATTGCAATATAATTGAATGAGCTAAATTACAATATAATTGAATAACACGAATTACAATCACTTTATGTGACTTTTCATTTTATTCGACACACCAGCTCAATTTTAGCTTGAAACGAAACGAACGTACGTAAATTGCGCTTTATAAATAATGACTGTTTCATTTCCAGGTACTCTGCTGTCGCGAAGCGTCTCGGCGGACGAGCTGACGGGTCTCTGCCAGGTGTCGGACGAGTCGGCGATATGGCTCGAGGTTTTGCCCCACGGTGTACTGTTGCTGTTGGGCTGCGTGCTCGGCGGTATAGCGGGTAGCGCGCTCGTACGTGTTCGGCGAGCGATAAGAGCGGCCGGCCGCAGCGCCACGAAACTCGAGAGGCTCATGACGCGCTTGGGAATATTCGCTCTGCTCTACGCGCTTCCGGCTTTCGGTGGCTTGGCTTGCGCCCTCCACGAGGCTTCGGTCAGGCCAAGATGGCGGACTCTCGCGCTCCTGGCAGCGCTCGATTGTCGAGCGGCTCAGAATTGCATTCCCGGGCCGGTTTATCGCGCCGCGGGCCTCGAAATCGCACTCCTGAGGCTCTTCCTCTCTCTCGTCGTTGGCGTGACTTCCGGTATGTGGGTATGGTCCGGCAAAACTTGCCGCGCTTGGTCACGACTACTCGCAGCACCCACGAAACCACCGAGACCACCGCATCCCGGAAACAACGCGAACGTATTTCAGAGCTACAAACCCGACGCTCCCAATGTCGCGTAGATAGTCGCGTAACGAGGAAAAGAATTTTAACGAGTCATGGCGAAAAGAGAGAAAAACTTTTTGCAGTGACGGCAGTGCCTAGGCGCAGCGCGAACGAACTATTAGTTCGAAAGCGCAGGGGCGCACTCTAACGGCGACTGCGCAGACTGCTGCGGAAGTTCTAACGCACTCGTGTAAATATACGATTTTCTTTCGTATTTGTATATATTGTAAATTTACTTGGCAATGCGACGAGTCATCATCATATATATTATATATATCGCAAAAAACGACGATTTTCTATTTGGCATTCGCGCCGTTTTTAAATAAGATTCAGCACGTAAGATGTACATAACAAAATATCTGTGTATCTGTATTTTTGAAATACAATCATCGATATCGATATTTTATGTCCGAGTTGCGTTTTTTCCACCCTGATTGCCCGTTTTTTTAGCGAACACGATGTGAGCAGTTTACTTTTATTTTACATCGACTTTCGAATAGTTTTCTAATATGATGTATTTTTTCCTGAGTTCCAACGCGTCCCCTGGCGGGTTTTTACCATTGGCGGAACCACGGGGCACGGGTGGGCTCCCCGCCCCGGAAAAGATCGGTCCAAAATAATTGAATTCAAGTAATCGATCTTTTAATTTTTTTTTAACCCAAGCAAGCAGAAAGAAATAATTAAATAAAACTTGAACTATTTTCTTCGTCGTAATTTCGTAACTTGTATGAAAAGTACATATTTTGTTACGTAAATTAAATAGATATTCGAATGTCACAATCGAATCAACTATGGAGGATAGAAATACATTAGATTTGCCGGCCGATACACAGCCAGAAGAATACTGGAAGATCAACATTTACTACCTAGTAATTTTTAGTTTTTTTCCTAAAGTGCACGACACTGTTCGCGTTTGTTACCTATTTTTTTCCTCACTGTGATTGTCTCTTTCCTCTACTATTTTTTCTACACTCCATTTTCTTCAGCGTTCTCCCGTTCCCTCTCCTTGCGGTCGCAGCCGACTTCCTCCAGCTCTGTATCATATTCATCATAACATATCTGTCATGGGTATAGGGAAACTGCGGAAAACCTATATAATACAGCCACAGTCATCAATTCGCCCCCCAGTTGTGGAACTAGTCTTATTTCGCGGAGAAATGCCGAAGAAAAACATTTCATGACGAAATGTACGCGACTGGGATTCGAACCCGGGACTCCCGGTCCCGCAGGTTCATTGGCAAGCACGCTAACCACTAGACCATCGCACCGGTTTTATTTACTACCAAGTAATAGTTGATGTTATTGTAAATTTAAAACACCAATTTGAGAATCTACCGTTTGATTATGCAGTCGATGCATTTATTAAATTGAATATGTAGAACGGAGAGGATTTCATCAATAATTATTGGAAGTACAAATAAGTCTCCGCCGTTTGACAAAAGATGGCCCCACCAGGAGGTTATGGTTGAAATTGTCAGATGTAAAACGTCATCTGATAATGACGCTTATTCAGCTCAAAACTCAACATTTTCGCACGAAAAAAAAATGATGTGACGCTGATACAAAATCGTCAATATTTCACGGTTATGGTCTTGCCAGATGTCCATACCTTACGATATGACGATATGGTGGGGCCATCTTTTGGCAAACGGCGGAGGCTCATTTGTACTCCCAATATTTGTAAATCTTAATCATTGATACGTTAGTCTTGGAAGCTGAATCGATGGTCATGAAAAACATAAAGGGTTTCTTAAAACCTGACCTGACATTTAAATTTATCAATAAAATGTATTATTTATTTGAAAAGTACGAATTTTTTTATTTTAAGACGGAATGACACCTCATCGCGGTCGGAATGGTAGAACAATTATAGATACCCAAAAATCTCTGAAACGGCTCTTCAGATCCCGTCGAAACTTTGCCAAGCGACGTCAAATAGATAGGCGAACAGCTGTCTGCCCCTCAAATTTTCTGAATTTGAGAAAAAAAAACGTAGATTGGCTTATCATAAGTCAACCTACGTTTTTTCTCTCAAATCCTCGCACTTTTTGTACGTGTCTTTTGAACAATATTTCAGTCGATTCTTGAAAAAGGCTTTAAAACCAAGCTTTTAAAAATTGCAAACAAAAAATGCGACGTTCTTCAAGAATTTCACAAGGGGTAAAGATGGCAGTTTTTTATTTGAATTCGTTTTCGCGTGGTGTCTTGAGGGAAAAAGTGTCAATAAATGTTTTAAAAAATTATTTTATGTAAAAAATAGTGTTTTTAATTTTAAAAAAACATTAAAGCATATTAAGCTGATTATACATCAAACTATTTTTAAAAAAATACATTCAGCTCAAGGTACAGAATATTGAACTGAGTATACATAATAATAGTAAAAACATCGCTACTTAACATGGGATATTAGAAATGAAAAAAAAAAGAAATGCATATTGTAGTTTAACATAAATGCACAAATGTAGTGCAGCATAAGATAAAAATAAATATAAATTCAGCTCGGTGCGCATTTAAAGCACTGTATCGAGCGATGATCTTGGCACCGCGGCTGTCTGCATTTCGAACATAGGTATTTAGTTTTTTTATCTTTGTTACGAGGACAAAAAGCGCAACGTATTTGTTTGTCCAAAGTGTAATCGATGACGTCAGGAGTTGGGTTGGTAGTAAAATCGATGCCTAACACCAATTCAATCAAAGCACGGACTTGTAGGCGCAGCGTTGAAACCTGCCGTCGGCGTTGCAAAAATGGCGCGACCAGATAGTACGCCAAATTTTCGTTAAATTCGCGACGAGCGATTAAATTATTATCTTCATTCAATGAAAACAAAACGAACGCGTTCACTGAACTCTGATCCAAAATTCCGTAGAAGAAGCGTAAAGGCCATCGTCGAGTGCCACGAGTTACAGAATATTTGTGGCACATTTGGTCAAACGTATCCGTTGCGCCTTTCGTCTTATTGTAATATAAAATTATTTCCCGCTTGTACCGATCGTTACCAACCTGTCCAACTTTGTGCAAGGAAGATATAAGGAAATCAATTTTATTCTTCTTTGGGCAATAGGAAACAAGCGTCACATTATCGGTGTATGCAAATTTACTGCCCTGGGCCACCGAAATTGTGTTCATCGCTTGCGGGATTTCACGCTTGTCCTTCCGAATCGTTCCCACCAATGTCAGTGAAGCTTCCTTCTGGAGCGTTTCAACAAGCGGAATCGACGTGAACCAATTGCCGCAGGTGATATTTCTATTACTTCCAACAATCGATTCACTCAATTTCTGCACGTAATCATTCGGAATACTCTCGGCCCGATCCACAGCAACTCGTCCAACGTATGGAATGGCATCAATCAAATATGCAGTTTCGGAGTCATTCATGGTGACGATTTTCAAGCCATATTTGTCCGGCTTATTTCTGACGTAGACGCGAAATGCACATCTACCACGAAAACTCAGTAGCTGCTCGTCGATTGTCACATTTCGCCCGGGATTGAAGTTTGATTTGCTGTTGCTGATAAAAGTGTCCCAGACTTCCCTAATTGGCGCCAATTTATCCGCTTGTCTGCGCTCGTGGCGCGTTGCTTTAGCGTCAAACCGTAGAACCGACAGTAGAAACTCGAATCTCGCGCGAGGCATCGTCGCGCGATAAATCGGCGAACTCAAGTTCCCGTACAATGTTTTGATGTTACGGCGAGTTGACCCTTCGACACCCGAATAATATAGGAGTCCGATGAATGCTTTCAGCTCAACAAGGTCCATGTTGTGAGTAAATGTCGAAGCGGTGGTGAATCCACGCTGTTTGCTCGCTATTGCCTCATTTGTGTGGACGACTATTTTTTCCAAAGTTTCGTCAGGTAACAAAAGAGACCACGCTACAACTTCGCTCCTTACACTGGCTGCGGCCCTGACGCCACACGGCCTGTTCATCTGCTGAGCAGATGGAATGCGAGAGGCCGGAGCAGGAGGGCCGAGTGACCATTTAAATCCGTCTTTCCCGTAGAGAAATTTACTTCGAGTACCGCCATGAGCAGATTGGGATGTACGACGTCTTTTTATTCGCTCTGCCTCCTGTGCCATTATGTCATCGTCGCTCTCTGCACCCTCGCCGGCAAAATCCCGCGCTTCTTCCAAAACATCTTCGTCAGAAGCCTCCAATTCTTCTTCATGGTCTGATTCACTATCAGTCGAGTCATTGTCCTGTGGCTCCTCTTCATTGTTTTGCAGCATTCTTCGGATCTCCTCCGGTTTTCGTACTCGCAACCGCGTCTCCATGGCTTAATTCTTATTTGAGAAAAAATCAGAATATAAAAACGTTTATAATGTCATTTCTGTTGATAACACGCTAATTTTATAGAGATAAATGATGAAAAAATTGAAATAATTATATACTTACACAGACAAAAAGATCGCGAAAAGTGTGGGGTGACGCTAACCCCAGGCTCTCGAAGAATGCTCACTGCGTCACTCCCAAACTATAACTGACGGTCATTCCTGTACGAACCTGCTCTAGACAGTCCCCCCTCCTAATCCGATCGATAATTCCACGTGACTACCCAAACTGCCGGAACGCCAGGACCGTAAACATTTCGTGGGGTTCGGGGTACCCAAGTGTAGGGTCCTAGGGTCATGTAAAACTCTTTTTTCGGCAGTTTAATTTATTCCGAGACCATACGATTGATTTAACGCTCATCTAGGAGATAACGTCGCGAGCCGTGGCAGTCTCGACTGCAAATTATCCATAAAATACAAACTAAAGATTAAATCTCGCAATTTATTATTTTTTACAATAAAAATTCGTACGTAGTTTAATAATGAATTTTAACAATATTGCTTATTACAAAGGGTGCGCTAATAAATTCAATAATATGTAATAGTTTGTTCAAAAAAGGAAAGAAATAGGTGTATATATATATATATGTGTGTATATATAATAAAGTGGTAGTTTATACTACCGCCCGTGCTTCCGGCAAAAAGCTCTCCCAGTGTTTGATGAGCTGATTCTGATGTTGTAGCATCACCTCCAAATACTCGGTCAATTGTTTCTTGAAATCGTCGACGCGCACGAGCTCGAAGCGCTCCACCTCTTTCTTGATCATTTTCGATATATTGTCGAATTCCTCTTGGCCCCTCTCGACCTTGGCTTCCCACTCGATAACCTCCGTGGCGGCTTGTCCGGTCTTGTCGCTGCGTCCGGACTGCTCGAGTCTGCCCTTTTGTTCGCGCTTCTTGTTCAGCATCATTTGGGCGTGTTGCCAATTTTGAAAGACCTTGACGCGCTCGTGGAACACGTCCTAGTTGCCATTGGATTTGGAAAAAATCGTGAGAATGCGGACCCAAATTTGAACAGCTCGACGCAGTACACTCAATTTTTTAAGGGTTGAGGCATTCCTTTCGCGGAGGGCCGTATTTTGTGGGGACATAAAGAGGCCCTTCTAAATCATTGGTAAATTATAGTGGCGCGTGATAAAAATAAGACACAATTATTGTACCCAACGATAAAGTGGAATTAAACATTTCCCGCGAATTTAGTAGATTTAGACACTTTTACATTTTCCCTGCAAGCTCGCGGCTATGAAAATTCTTTTATTTTTCTAAGTATTATTATTGATATTTTCTTCAAACATTCGTCGAGCCCCGGTTTTGATTGACGTTACGGAATCTTTAGATTTTCTTACACGCGTGAGCAGTTTATAACAGGCGTTTAAAATGATTTAGTGTATATATTATTAGATCGAAATGTGACGTGGAATATGGTGGGGAATGTAATGAGGATAGATAATGGAATGTACAATAAACTTGTTTTTTTTAGATATGAGATCGATGGCCAGCGTGTCATATCCATAAAGCGCCGTATAAATGAGACGATATTTAGAGTCGTAATTTTCCGTTAACGCGCTACATCTACCTAGGTGGGTAAAAAAAAATTCGAAAATATTTTTTTTCTATAGTATCATCTTTTGGCTATATTCCCTGAACATTTTATTGAAATATTCCTGAAATTGAATGAACTACAGCTTCTAACAGTCGGCCAGGCGAGCGGTAGCAGCGCCATACTTCAACCTTTAAGGGGAGGTACCGGAGTAACAGGCGAGAAAAACAGGTAAACTTCGGGAATTTTTATTTCGAATACTGATGTTTCGATTGGATCCGGGTTTTTTTTATTGGAAAATATGTACATTGAGGTATGTTTAGGAATTTTTAAAAATAAACTCGTCGACTGGAAGCGATTCAAACGCGATTATCTCGAAACACAGTTTTCAAAGCCGGTGCCAGATGTATCTCGAAAACGGCTTGTCCAATTTTGCCCAAATTTGGATACAATATTTTTCGATAGTTTTTCTCGTTCGCCACGTAGGATTTTTTTGAAATTTTCATTTTTGACGGAATTGCGACCGTTTTAATTTAACATTCGTTTTTCGTTCGCAATTTCCGACGATTTTGGATTGCATACACATTGCATAAAAAAGCAATGGTTCAATCAAATGAAAAACCCCTACGTGGCGAACGAGAAAAACTATCGAAGAATATTGCATCCAAATTTGGACGAAATCGGACAAGTCGTTTTCGAGATACATCTGGCACCGACTTTGAAAACCATGTTTCGAGATAATCGCGTTTGAATCGCTTCCAGTCAACGAATTTATTTTAAAAAATTCCTAAACATACCTCAGTGTACATATTTTCCAATAAAAAAAACCCGGATCCAATCGAAACATTAGTTTTTGCGATCAAAACTCCCGAAGTTTACCTGCTTTTCGCGCCGTTTACTCAGGTACCTACCCTTAAACACGTTTTTCTCAAAACACCGCTTGCAAAGTCGGTGGACATAATATCTCGAGAACCACTTGATGGCTCGAGAACCACTTGATGGAGTGTTACCAAATTTACAGGAAATACGATGAAAAACATTTAAAGGTCATTGACGATCTCACTGTTTCAAAATTGATCGTCATTTTTTTATAGTTACGTAAAAATGACGACTTTTTTCATAGATTTTGTATGCTCGAGTTTCAATTCGTCGCCACGTTGTAAAAAAAATATTCAAAAAAAAAACGATGATCGTCATCGACTCGTACTTATACTTAACTTGAATAACCTTTTTGGTTTTTAGATTTCGGATAGACGGTTTGAGCTAGAAAGTGTCCACCGCCAAACGTCGCGAAAAAAACTTCATCTGCCGGCGGCGATTTTTTCGTTGTTTTTCTACATTTTTTTCGTGATTTTTTAAAAGATTTAAATTTTTTATTAATTTTTTAAACACATTTGTGTTAAAAAAAATGCGTTTCTTTTTCACCGACCATTTCCCAGAAAAGGAATCGAAATTTGGTCATTTTTTCGTCCCTCTAGGTAGATGTAATTCCTCAAAAGTTCGGTAGCTTGGCTTGAAATTTTTCCACTATACCGGGATGCAAATTTACTTGGTTATAGACGAAAATTAGTCGACTGTTAAATATTCGGGTTCGTGAAAGGAATGCCTTGCGTTTTTTTTTTTTTTCACGCACCTTGATGGCTCCGATCAATGCGACGTAGTCCCTGAGCATTTCGCCAAACTGATACAAGTCGCTGTTGCTCTGAGCTCGTCTGACAGCCTCGACTTTTTCCAGCGTCTCGGCGAGCTGAGCGAGGGCCCTGCCGAGGGAAACGCCAACTTCCCCGTGTCCAAGAACGGCGATCGATCTCGCGCTCGCGCCAGTGCAATTCGCCAATTCTCGTCGCTGACTCGTGAGAGTCTCGACCGCGGCGTGCAGCGCCCTCAACTGACAATCGAGCGAATCGATTTGCAGGGTTTTCTCCTCGAACCACTGTAACGACGACATTGGAACACAATTTTTTTTCACCCTCCCGCAAGGTCACGCGTGTGACGAACCAAAACCCACAACAAAAAAAAACGAAGACTATGACGTCAATGACCGATCGACCTACCTTGCCGATCTCCTGATGCGAGCGAGTGTAAAATTTCGAAAAAACAAAGAAAAAAAACGTCACGAGCGTAAACTAGGGTGGACGAGGGGCGGGAGTACGATGGGGTCGTCTTACCGAGTCGTTCTCGTCCATTTTGTAAGTTATCTTGTTGACGGTTTCGCCAACTTTGTTGAAGAGCCTCATCACCCCGGCGCCACTCAGGGCTGAGGTGCTCGTTGCTCTCGGCAATTCCTCGTCTGTAACGATAAAACGAATATTCGAAACATTTTATCGTGCGTCAATCCTCAGACTTCCGGTGGAGCGAAAAATCGTTTCTCACCAGCCTCGAGGAATTCTCGGAAGTCCGGATCGATGCTGAGCACCGGATGTGCCGCGGTTCTGTTCAAGTAACGCTCGAGAGCTGCCCTTCGTCGCTCGATGAACTCCGTCGAACTGGAATTGTGCTCCTGCACTTTGTCTCCCGATATTTTGATCTTCGTCGTACCTGAGAAGAAAAGAGATGACTAGCTGGACGCCAGGCCGGGAATTGCGTCGATTTCGGGAGGGCGGTTCGTTCGGTCGCCCTACCGATAACACTCTTCTCAGGAGCGGGTGGAATGATTCTGCCGTTTCTCAGATACTTGTCCGTCAGTTTGTCGTGCAGTCCGAGAAAATCGCTGAAACGCCTCGCCACGCCGAAACTCCGCTTACGGAAAACCGGCATGTTCGTTTTCGTTTCGACCTTGTACGTCACGTACGCGCCCATTCCGTCGCCTATTTTTGCGGGAGAGGTCACGCTTATCTGCAGCGACACGTCACTCGAGGCCGTCGAGACCTGCGATTCGAATCAAACAAACCCAAACACAATGAAATCGAAGGCGTAGATTCATAATAGGAATTTTACGTATTTTGAGCTTCTGTCAATTTCTGATGGTAGTCGCATTACTGTCGGTAAGTTGTTCGTCAGTACTGTGTATTTCTAACGTATAAATTGTATTTTTCAAGCGTTTTTGTTGGATTTCTAATGAGGCTGTCATCGTTGATTATCGTCCGTAGAAAATGAGGAGCAAGTACGTATGAGGCATTCCACGTCACTTGAGCCAGTAAAAAAAAATCTACAAATAATTTTGAAAAATCGAGTTACTTTATTGAAAAATATTCACCGAGTGTCGACATTTTTTAAAAATTTCTGACGTTTTTTCTCGTTGATTACCATTTTTTAATATTTTTCCATTCAAATGGCTGTATCTTTGGCAGGATTTGACGTATTTACATTCGTAAAAAACGAAAATGTGCGTCTTTTTCTAGCCATTCAGAAAAATGATAATTTAGATTTTATTGAGCAAGTCGAACGTCCGTTTCAGGGCAAAATATGCAAAAATATTTTTTTTTCTCAAGGAAAGACACTCGTTATTTTATTTTTTAAAATTTCCCCGAATTGTGAATACGAAAAACGGATTTGTGGTATTTTTTATATTATGGGATTCCTAAACACCGTGAAGTAACAGCTATTTTTATTTTTTATTTTTAAAAATTAATATTCGATTGAAGAGTGTGGAGCATTCGTTGTATGTTTACCAGGTTTTTGAAATACATATGACGTATATGTCATATGTATTTGGAGCCTTGGAGTGCTCCACACTCTTCAATCGAATATTAATTTTTAAAAATAAAAAATAAAAATAGCTGTTACTTCACGGTGTCTAGGAATCCCATAATATAAAAAATACAAAAAATACGTTTTTTGTATTGACAATTCGGGAAAATTCTTATAAATAAAATAACGAGTGTCTTTCCTTGAGAAAAAAAATATTTTTGCATATTTTGCCCTGAAACGGACGTTCGAGTTGCTCAATAGAATCTAAATTAATTTTTTTCTGGAAGGCTAGAAAACGACGCACATTTTCGTTTTTTACGAATGTAAATACGTCAAATCCTGCCAAAGATACAGCCATTTGAATGGAAAAAAGTTAAAAAATGGTAATCAACGAGAAAAAACGTCAGAATTTTTTAAAAAAATTTCGACGTTCGGTGAATATTTTTCAATAAAGTAACTCGATTTTTCAAAATTGTTTGTGGATTTTTTTTTACTGGCTGAAGTGACGTGGAATGCCTCATATTTATGTTACGATATTGCTGGAATACTAGGTGGTTGCATATGAAACCGCACGCTGGTAATAGATGGCGTTGGCGACAATATTTTCTCGAAAGTTGGCAGTACACATTATCCATAGAGTCCTGCTAAAACACCATAGATGACATTCGGGCGACGTGTTAATGTCGTCTATTCTAATTGTCTTTACAATGGTGAGTTTTGTTCCAAATAAGTCACATTTGCGGGAAGTTATGCTAATCCGAAGCAATGAAAAATCCACTATAGTGACATTGCAAAAAAATATTAAGGGGCGAACCACCCCTACATTAAAGGGTATTTTCACCCCTTGAAACCGTTTTCGGCCGGTACAAAAAAAAATACGTATCGCTTACTTTTCGGTGCTTTATAACATATCCAAATTTCAACAAAATCGACGGGTCTCACCTGAGGGATGTTCCTTGTTAGAACGAGTGAACTGGGAAATCCTACCCCACTCTACTTCACCCTATTCCCCAGACATCCCTCCCTCCAATTAAGGTATTCCTTTCGAGGAGGGCGGTATTTTGTGGGGGCATAAGGCCCTTCTGAATCATTGGTAAATTACAGTGGCTCTCAATAAAAATAAGACACAATCAATTATTATTCCCAACGGTAAACTTGAACAAAAAATCTCGCGCGAATTTAGTAGATTTAAACGCTTCTACGTTTTTTAAAAGTTTTATCATTAATATTTTCTTTAAACATTCGGTGAGCCTCTGTTTTTATTGTCGCTACGGAATCTTCAGAATTTTTTACACGCGTGAGCAGTTTACATCATGCATCTAGAGTTATTTAGTGTATAAATTCGTTTGCGGGAAATTCTTTGCAAACAATTGCCCGAAAGACAGTTTCTCTAATACAATTTCCTGAAAGCTATTTCCCGAATGATCAATTGCTGAACACAGTTCATCGAACGGACAATTTATCGTACACAATTTGCCGAATGAACAATTTCCCGTATAGACAATATCCCGAATGGACAAATCTTTCGAGGGTGAATGATCAAATTATTAGAAAATTGAATAACTTCAATGTTGAGTAATTAATATTTGCATTAATATTGCATCATTAATCAAGGCAAATACTTCGTGGAACGCATTTTTTACGTTGGTCAATCGTAAGATTCATACCGCTGTATCATTTTGCATAAAAAAAATCTTGCGATCTTTTTTAGTTCGACTCACTGAAAAAAAATTTATAAAACGTTAAATTATACTTTCGATTAGAACAGTGTACATGTTAGTTAAGATACCAATTTAATAATAACAATAATTAAACTATTATAAAATTATGAAATTATTCAAATTGTGAGATTAAAATTAGGTTTGTTTGGGAGACGTTCATTCGGTAAATTGTCCATTCGAGGAATTGTTCATTCGGGGAATTGTCCATTCGGAAGAAATTGTTTATTCGGACAATTGTTATAGAGAAATTGTCATTTGGGCAATTGTTTTTCGAGAAACTTTCTGCAAAGCGCACCAATTATTAAATAGAAATGTGGCCAGCGTGTCATCTTCGTAAAGTGCTGTATGAATAAGACAATTTTTAGTCGTCATTTTTCGTTAAAAGTTCGATAACGTGGCTTTAAGGGGCTATACCAGTGTGACACTTTCAAAAAAACGTTTTCTTTTGCCTTTTTCGATGGTTTATACTTTCAAGAATATCCTGTAAACATTTCAAGGCCGTATCTCTAATCATTTTATCTTGCAAAAATCGATAGTTAAATCTTTAAACGCGTTTTTCTCGAAATGAGATTTTTCAAATTTGCTGACATTGTAACTCAGAGAGCAATTATCCGATTGACTTGAAATTTGAACTGAGTACTCTTGAATATATTTACTCTACAATGAGGTAGGATATTTTTGATTGGATGAAAATTGACGATTTGGCATTGACAAAAACGACCATTTTATAGGCAAGAAAACAGACTTTTTTCATAACTACGCCATTTTGTTAGATTTTGATACTTTTCAAAAATCCTACGTCATTGTACAGGAAATACCTTCCCGTTTAACGAATTTTTTCCTTTTTCGGTTTCAGCTACTCAATCGGCCGGAATCATGTCAGGAGTGGATGAACTTTTTTTTGGCGCCTCCGAAGGCAGCGCATAAGTCGCTTGGATCTCAATATTTTTCTATGCGAAAATTATGTCATATTGGTCAAATATATTCTTAGTTTTCCGTAACATTTAATTGAGTACTTTTCTTCCAAAACATTCCCGAAAATCGTCCAAATTTTCAACGTTAACACCGGTTTAGCCTCTTAAATTTTACCAGTATACCGGGGTGTATTTTTACTTGATTATAGACGAAAATCAGTGCATTAAATATTCGGGCTCCTGGAAGGAATACCTCAACATTTGTGCCAATGCAGTCAGCGCTCATGGCGGGGCACTTCGTCTCATACGGAGTAAAAAAACTGGACCAAGGTTGTCTTCTTCTACTCCATATTTTGTACAAACCAGTTTGTCGATTCGCTGCCTACCGTTATCTCTTATCTCGCTAAAAAATGGGCGGTTTTGCACGCAATCACCTAACGCCAGGAACATTATTCCACATCGTTCCAAAGCAGAGAATCTCCCCGGACGTCAAAAAACGACAAATTTTCGCAAAATCAACTGGCAAGCGACTGGGAAGAAGCCCGGAAGAAAAAAGCCAAAATAAAATCATCGTCCCACGGTCAGTGACATACGCACCTCGTCGAGACGCGACAAGGGTGGAACGTGCGAGGCGGAGCGATCCGTGCGATTCTCGCCTTCGTCGTTGATCGGAACTTCGTGCAAGTCTCCCATGTCCGGGTTGGCGGTACTTCGCGGCGGACACAACGCGTTCAGGGGTCCCTCGTCGCTGGGCGGATCGTGCCGCGACGACTTGACCGTTTGGGTGTCTCGCGAGTTCTCGTATCCGCCGTTGTACGAGTCCAGGGTATTTTGTTCCTGCGGAGGAGAAAAAACAGCGAGAATTCTCGGGAAGCTTTGTCCACGGAGTTTTCTTTTCTACCCGTTGGAGCAATATTGAATATTGAACGGATTGGACTGACTTGAATGGCGGACGCGAAGATGTCATTGTCGTCGTCGTCTTCCTGCTCATCGTCCACGTCCTTGTTGCGCTCGATCGCGATCGCCGTCTCGTCCGATTTATCGATCTCGAAATTGTCAAAGAGCGGCGTTGTCGAATCGTTCTCGGCAGCCATCTTTCGCGCAACCTCAACACCGCACTTAGCCACGTACGGTAGCCGTGTGCGTGCGGATCGTAATCACCCGGTGCTTTGCTCCGCGTCTCGAAAATATTTCTCGCGCGTTTTAATCCCAAGGGGCCACCGCGTATACGCCCTCGTCTTTCCGCTCGCCCTCTGACACTCCGACCTCCCTCCGCGTCAATCGTCGCTACCAGTCGCCACGTACCAACGGAATACACCAATACGGGAACACACGGACGAACTGATTAATCCCGTCGTCGGCTCGGGGGGCGGATATCGCTCTGTGTACGTCACGAAGCGACATAACCTCAAACTCGCACCGACGTGTCTCCAACTTTGTCGCAGGCAGTATACGCGTCAAGCCGACTCGGTACTTTGGCAATAAACACTTTTTCAAGGTTCGTTCAACGGTACTTTAAGTCATAAAGTTAAGGGGATCTCGGAAAAACTGACGTTTTCGCATCTTTGAGCTTTCGCGTACTTTTCGGCTACTCCGGCCTCGTTGAAATTTGCGGTTGGTTTACGCATTGCTGGATCTCGTCTCCAGCGTTGACGTTGCAAATGTTTATGAATTTTCATTATTTTTTTATTCGCGAATTTTATTTATATTTTTGTTTGTGAATTTTATTCATATTTTTATTTATGAACTTTATTCGTATTTTTATTTACGCATTTTATAAATTACGAGAACGAACTTCACGAATGGTCAAAGTTTCCGGGAAGTGAGGTTAGGTTTGAGCCCTGTAAGACTTAGTTTCCTCTGTTAGTTCGTCACATCGAAGAGCGAAAGTAAAAAACTTCACTGCACCCCCCACGTTACTGGTAAAGCAGAAAGACCCAGCTGAACTTTACTTCTAGTAGATACCATCGAGCATCTTGCCGTTTGGCTTCTGTCGAACTGTGCTTCCCGCATTTGGACTAGTATCAGGTGCATTGAGATCCAAAAGAAATCAAAACGCTTCTCAATACCGAAAAGGCGCAAAAATTTAAAAGATTCCAAGCCATATCAATGTGAGCAGTAACTTTATTATCATCGACCATTTATGTTACAATTTCATATCGAGAATGCCGTTAAGAGGCACCTCGTACCTGATTATCGAATCGTCGCTATACGTCTTTGCCGGGTGAGTACCGTCGGAAGATTACTAGAAAAGAAGATCACGACTTTAGGCGCGCCATTGCCGAGTATAGCTATCGCGCGCAACAGCTGGGGATCCGTCGCCGGAACTTGTGCGATTCACTGGGAAGCTTCACTTCTAGAGATCGACGTGTATTGCTATCGCTAATTACGAGCGACGGAATCGTCGGATAATTTTTAAAATACTGGTCCCTACTAATCGACAAATTTGCAAAGAAAAACTGCTGAGCTTCGATATTGCGTCTGGACACGCGAACTGTGCCAATTATTTGACAGCAACCTCATCGTTAAGATCGTTTGAGCTTTCGGTGTTCCGGAGCGCGGAGGTTAATCGCTGGTTCGTATTGCAGATGATCACCGACGCGCAACTGGCCGTGTTCTCCAACATCCTCGGAGTGACGCTCTTCTTCCTCGTCTTTCTCTTTCACTACATCAACGCCAACTACTCGAAATGAGGCGTCACAGACGAGGAAGCGGCTCTCACCTCTGCCTGATGCGAATGAATCTCTCGATGTGCAGAGGTCGACGAGGCGGCCCCGCGCCCGATTTCCAAAAGTTCAAAGAGACATGTAAAACTCGTGCGAGAGAATAAAAATTTCATACACACACGCATACACTCTGGCGAAAGTCTCGTGTCCCCTTGGCTCGTTGCGCGACGTGCGGATAAAAATAACGAATGAAAAAACGTGCGTAAGCGCTCAGGCGCCCAATATCTTCTTGACGGAGTATCCGGGAATCGCGTACAAGAATAGTATGAGGAGAGACGCGATCGCTATTGTTATCAGGATTTTCAGGATGATCCACTTGTAGTTGTGCCAGATTATGTATCTGATGGACTTTATCGGATTGAGCAGCCACACGAAGGAGGCGTCCGGACGACTGCAAGAAGAAGGACCTTTGATTTCGTGATTCCGACCCTTAAGGTATTCCTTTCGCCGTATTTTTCCGGGGCCCTGACAGATCGTGATACCGCAATTTTTCGGTGTTGAGTGTCACGCGTAGGGTGTCAAATTACAATTTTAACACCGAAAAAATTTGGTGTCGACACCCATCTGAACGAGGGTGGTTTGGGTGTTGACACGAAAAAAAAAAAAAAAAAACGGTGTCGACATAGAAAAAACGGTGTTGACACTGATCTGGACCTACGATGTTTTGGGTGTCGGCACCTAAATAATTGAGTGTTGACACCATATTCGTGCACGTGCATAAATCCCGTGTCTTTATGGCTTTTTTGATTGTCAACACCGAAATTCTGAAAAATTACAGTGCACACTCCTTCCTACATGCAATGAATACAAGCATATGTATGCCCAACTTATTTTTCAGTTCGTTAATGAACTGAAAAATAAGTTGGGCACCGAATGGTTCATTAATGAACCGAAAAGTAAGTTGGGACTGAAATTCTGAAAAATTACAGTGGACAACTCTTTCCTACATACAATGAATACAGGCATATGTATGTCCAACTTATTTTTCAGTTCAATAATGAACTGAAAATAAGTTCATTAATGAACTGAAAAATAAGTTGGGCATACATATGCATTTACTGTTTAATGTAACGTTTAATGTAATGTTACTGTAATGTAATGTAATGTTTAATGTAATGTTACTGTAATGTAATGTAATGTTTAATGTAATGTTACTGTAATGTAATGTAATGTTACTGTAATGTAATGTAATGTTACATTGTAATAAAATGTAACATTACATTACATTACAATGATTGTACATACAATGAATACAAGCAATTGTATGCCCAACTTATTTTTCAGTCCATTAATGAATGTTCATTAATGAACATTCATTAATGAACCGAAAAATAAATTGGGCATACATATGCTTGTATTCATTGTATGTAGGAAGGAGAGTACACTGTAATTTTTCAGAATTTCGGTGTTGACATTCAAAAAAGCCATAACGACACGGAATTCATACACGTGCACGAATATGGCGTCAACACTAAATTATTTAGGTGTCGACACCCAAAACAGCCTCAGTCCAGATCAGTGTTAAAACCGTTTTTTTTTTGGTGTCGACACCAAAATTAGTGTTGACACCTTTTTTTTTAATCAGTCAAGTGGTCATTTGACACCCATCGCTTGGGTGTTGCGATCTGTCAGGGACGCAGGGCCCTTCCGAGTCATTGGTAAATTACAGTGGCGCTTAATCAAAATAAGTCAATCTATTATTATACCCAACGATAAACTGGAATTAAAAAATTTTCGCGCGAATCTAGTGGATTTAGAAGACGTTTTTACATTTTCTTTGGAAAGTCGCGATTATGAAAATTCTTATGCTGGTCACATTTTTCTAAGTTTTATTAGTAATATTTTCTCGAACATTCGGTGAGCTTGTTTTTATCGTCGTTACGGAATCTTTAGAATATTTTTCACGCGTTGAGCCATTTGTACCAGGCATCTAGAATTATTTAGTGTATAAATTATTAGATAGAAATGTGGCCAGCGTGTCATCTTCATAAAGTGCCGCATAAATGAGACAATTTTTAAAGTCGTCATTTTTCATTAAAAGTTCGTAACCTGGCTTGAAATTTTACGAGTATGCTGGGATTTATTTTTACTTGATTAGAGACGAAAATCCGTTGATTGTAAAATATTCGGGTTCGTGAAAGGAATACCTTGGAGGGACAGGGTCAAGTAAATGCTCGTTTTTTCTCGATTTTTTTTCAAGAGATACCTGCGGTTGGCATCGCTCGGAGCGCGTCACTTTAAGGTTGTTATGGGGTTTAGCCTAAGGTTGTTATGAGTTTAGAAATTTATGTATGAAAAAAATCCGCGTTATTTTGTCTTTGCCTAGAAATGTCTAGGAATGTATAATTTCTGAACATAGTTATCAAATTAATATTAAGTAATTATTACTAATTGAGAGAATAAGTACCAATAATATTCGTTGTCAATTATCTTGACCGAGTAGTTTGACGTTCCCGGACATAATTACCGAATACCGATACACAGTCTAATATTTTGTGTGCTTGATTTTCGCACTTATTCCCTATCGAAAACATTAATAAGTTTTTAACGGTACTGTGAATCCTCATTTTCACGGTACCAAGTCTGTGACCAAGTTAGTCCGATAATCAGTCGAACCGTATCTATTTTTTCAGCTCCGTGGTAACATTCACTTAGGAGATATTAATAATGTACTGAAAAATGACCGGGAGTTTTCCATAAGCGTAAGGTAATTAGCCCACGAAATACGTCGAGCTGCCGATTGTTTTTCTTTAAAAAAACGTTACCGTGGATCGTATTCAAACTGCACAGGATGATCAGCAAAGAGGTTATGAAGGTCCAGAAAAAATTTCAGCTCGGTGGTAACTTGTTGACTGAACCCCATAACAAAACCTTAGCTCTGTAGATACGCTCAGACTTCGAATTTCGAATGAAAACTTCGGAACCACATTCTCAAAATGATAAACTAATTTCCTCCGCGAAAACGTGAGAATTTTCAAATTTACTTGACCCTTTGCCCTTGAAAATTCAAGGGAATCTCTGGCTCTTGAACAGGATTAGCAATTTCTAAAGACGGAAACCAGTTTAGATAACTCAAAAAATCAATTTTTTCAAATCCATAAATTGTTAGTGAAACTAATCGCTGATTAGCCGGTAGGCAGTATAAATAATTCATTACTGCATTGAATTTTTTGTTTTCGGTAATTTTTTCAAACGCGTTTTTCTCGAATCAACTTTTTTTTTTCAATTTGTGTACACTATAGCTCAAAAAGTTTCCAACCTATAATTTTATAAAGTGATAGTTTCTTTATTTAATTACGCTCTATATCGACATAAGGAAGACCATTGTTAAAAGTATATTTTTCATAGCAAAAAGGTTATAAAATAATGGCGAAAATTATACCCTTTTGTTTAAACACCTCCAAAAAATGAAATTCTCAATTTCGTTGGTCAGAGCTAGGTTCATATAGGAGGAAAACATGTTCTTAAAGTAATCTTCAAACCGAATTGATTTCCGATGACACCTGTGCCCTCCAGAGTGTACACAAACAGCAAAGACTGATGGCGACCTTCCATGGGCGGCAGATTATATGTGCCACATTTGTAGAGAAAATGCTTCAATAAAATTAAAATATTTGTTCGAAAATATGTATAAAATATTGCCTACCTTTGAATCAATTTTATTAATTCATTGCTTGTGAAAAAAATCATAAAAATCACTAAAAAAACGTACTCAAAAGCTGATTTCCCGCCTTAATCGCCATTTTCACTTTTCCCCGAATTCCGATCTCTCTTTACCTGGGTTTGTCGAGGGGATCGGGTTCGCTTCTGCCGTGACCAGCCGGCTTGGATTCCGCCTCTTCCTTCGTCAGCAGGTGTATTTCCGCCTCGACTTTTCCCTGAAAACGCCGAAGAATTGTCGTTCAATTGGGATCTCGATGAAGACAGCAACAAAATGGAGGAACGAGTCGTAGTTTCTCACGGTCAATTCCATGTCTTCGTTCTGCTTCTTCACGTAGAAGGGCCACCAGCCTCTGACGCGTTTCTGCTTGAATATATTTACAGCCGGCACGGAGCCGTCGGTTTTGAGCATATTGAGGGTGCAGAGCTTGCTGGTTTTCGCTCCGCGCGGAAAACGATTGAGATTCAACGTTATCGCGCCGAGAAAATCGTCCGCGGAAAAGTGATCCGCGTCCCAAACCTGACGAATTATTTTTATATATACAGGGTGTCCTGTTATGAATGGATACCCCTGAAACTGTCGATAGGTCAGATCATGTCCTAATATATGCTGGAATTTCAGTTTAGTAAAACTCCCACGGTTTTCGAGATAAAAAACATCTGCTTTTGGTTTTTCGCATGCCATTTCTACCCCTGAAATTTTGTTTTGACCAGGTTAAAAATAAATACTCTTGGTTATTTGTTTTGTCTAGGAAAGTCTTCTTTTTAACCTTAAATGTTAAGGAGGTTGCTCAGCTAACGCGAAATAGTAAGAATTTGCTGAAATTTATTGGGGATATTTGCGAACAGGTGTTACGACTCCGTGTAACATTTCAAGCACTTTGTGTGCGTGATTGTTGAGCAATTATTAGGTGCGCAACTAAGTTCCCGCTGTTTTTCAAGAGATGGCTCCACTGGTAAGTGCTGGTCGATTGTGACATAACCAAAACGTCATGAACCAAGCTTAGACACATGGTAAACAAACCGCTTTGACACATCAGTGATTTTGTTTTTGCGTCGTATTCTTTTGGTTGTGTGAAAACGTCTGATTTTGTGCCCAATAATCGTTATTTGCGGGAAGTGTTGCTTTTCTTCTTTCATTCGAAGAAAATGGCGGCTGAAGCGCATCGAGAACTCCAAAAAGTTTACGGAGATGCTGCTCTAAGTGAAACAACGTGCCGTGATTGGTTCCGTCGCTTCAAAGACGGTGATTTCGATGTTGACGACCATTCACGTGAAGAAAGGCCAAAAACCTTCGAAGACGCTCAATTGGAGGCATTGATCGATGAGGATCCGTGCCAAACGCAAAAAGAGCTTGCTTCAGCATTAGGAGTTACCCGCCAAGCCATTTCCAAGCGATTGCATGCGTTGGGAATGATTCAAAAACAAGGAACTTGGGTTCCTTATGATTTGAAGCCGAGAGACGTTGAGCGTCGTTTTTTCGCCTGTGAACAACTGCTCCAGCGGCAAAAAAGGAAGGGTTTTCTTCATCGCATCGTTACGGGTGCTGAAAAATGGATTCATTACAGCAACCCAAAGAGAACAAAATCATGGTGACTGCCCGGTCATGCTTCTACGTCGTCGGCTCGGCCGAATATTCACGCTGCGAAGGTTTTGCTGTGTATTTGGTGGGACCAGGGCGGTGTTATTTATTATGAGCTGTTGAAACCGAACGAAACCATCACTAGGGAGCGGTATTGAACTCAATTGATGCGATTGAGCTGAGCACTGCGCGAAAAGCGGCCACAATACGAGCAGAGGCACGAAAAAGTGATTTTACAGCATGACAATGCTCGGCCTCTCGTTGCCAAACTCGTTAAAACCTACTTAGAAACGCTCAAATGGGAAGTCCTACCCCACCCGCCATATTCCCCAGATATTGCGCCGTCCGATTATTACTTGTTCCGTTCGATGGCACATGGTCTGGCTAATCAGCAGTTCCGCTCATATGAAGACATCTCAAAATGGCTTGATTCGTGGATAGCCTCAAAAGACGAACACTTCTACCGGACGGTATTCGAGCTCTGCCAGAAAGATGGGAAAAAGTTGTCGCTAGCGATGGGCAATATTTTGAATGATTCATTTGTAACCATTTTTTCACAATAAAGTGGCATTTTCATTAGAAAAAAACAACGAGAACTTAGTTGCGCACCTAATAATTATCGAAGTTAGGCTTTTGTACACGGGCGACATAGCAAAAGCTTCATGAGAACTCTAATAAGACTGCCGCGACACAATGAAAATAGTAAGAATTGAATGGAAATGGCGGAAAACATTGTTGAGATTTTTATGAATAATTTCAACGAAGAGTACAACGTTTTGTCCGTCTCGTTATCGAGATATTCGTGAAACAAAACGGGAAATTTCAGCTGATTCGCGTAAAAGGATAAAGCGCCCTACGGCACGTGGCAACGCTGCTAGTCAGCCATATTGAATAGGCGGCAAAATTTGAAACGCACAAAATATTGCTTCCTTGCTGTAAATTTCTTACTGCGGTTTCATAAAGAGTATTTAAATATTTTGAATCATTCTCTACAGAAGCTGCAGTGCATGTGTTTCGACATAACCTTCAAATCAATTACGGGTCGTAGTTTTTTTTTCGATGTACAAAATGGCCGACTACTCGAAACTTCTCGAAACAGCTTTTTTCCAATTGGCGTGACAAATAACTTCAACAATTTTCACTCGATTTACTTCAAACTTAAAAGTTATGTTCCTAATTGCATTTCGCAGAGAAGTACGTACGGAATTTCTGATTAATCGAAAACTTTTCATTTTATGAGCACTTTATGAGCAGTTATAACGAAATTTTTCACTGAAAATTCATTTCTTAAGTTCAAATGCCTACAACTTTTGAATAAAACAATATTTTTTAAATTCCGTACGTACTTCTCTAGGTATTCTAATGTAGATTGATGAGCATTTGTTGTTCTAGGTAAAAAATTGTGGACGTTAAATGTCACGCCACGGAGCGGCTAAAAAAAGATAAAAGAAAATATCATAACAGTAGTCGGCCATTTTGTACATCGAAAAAAAAATATATTTTTTAACAGCTTGATATTCATACTAAATCTATATGTAATTAATTTTATGAGTGAATCACTTTTTCATACGAAAAAAATGTTCAACTCGCACATGATTTTATCTCCGTTTCTGTGGCCTAACCCCTTCAGCATATGCGTTTTCCTCTTGCCGCCTGCCCCGCAAAGACCCTGAGCAGTCTCCTCAAGGAAACTTTATGAAAAAAGATCTTATGCAGAACAAGAATGCCAATTACTTCAAAAAGTTGCTCAGTTATTGTCGATTCGATGATTTGTAGAAATGGCATGAGAATAACCAAAAGCAGATGATTTTTTTCAACACATAACATAAAGCCCAAAATCTCGAAAACCGTGAGACTTTGATGAAACTGAAATTCCAGCATATAGTAGGACATCATCTGACCTGTCGACAGTTTCAGGATTATCCATTCATAACAGGACACACAGTATATATTAAAGTAACTTGAATTAGAAAATTGGTGCGTAAAATCGAGCACGCCCTCACTTGCAATTCCAATCGCGCCGGGATTTTAAATTCCGTCTCGTCCCAGCTAAAGAGGCTCTCCTTGCGACGAATGACGATTCTCTCCTCAGCGACGAGATAGTCGAAGGGATAGATGAAGCGCCAATTGAAATTGCCCTCTCCCGTTAACGATCTGTAGTGTATATCGGTCGATTGGCAATCCTCCGAGCCTTTCAGCCATCTGCGCATCAACATTTCACTTCAGTCTAACTTGCCCACAGAAAAATTGCGAAAACGTAAATATTCGTAAATCAGAAAATCTCACTAACGGGCTATATCTACCTAGGGTCCGAAAGTTGCATTTGAAAAAAATATTTTTTTTTGATTGTATCACCCTTTAGTTATATTCCATGAAAATTTCGTTGAAATATTCCTAAAATTGAATGACCTTAAAATAAATTATTTAAAAAATCGACGATCGTCAACGACTCGTATGTACTGTTAGCTTGAATAACCCGTTTGGTTTTTAAATTTCGGATGGACCATTCAAGCTGAAGAGTGTCCACCGCGAAACGTCGCGAATTTTTTTTTAAAGGCTCTCAATATTTGTACCTTGGTGTTGAAAAAATGCATTTCTTCTTCATCACCCGTTTCTTAGAAAAAAATGCCGAATTTGGGCATTTTTTTCGGGCCTCTAGGTAAATGTAGCCCTTGAAAAACAGAAGAAAAATAACCGTACCCCTTGACGTAAATATCGCTCATTTTCTCGCCGGTGAAGAAAGCGTCGTCCTCCAAGACGACGTCCTCGGTGTTCCAGATGATGACTCGGAGCTCGTAGCCGTTCGGCTTCCGGGGCGATATGTCGATAGGTGGACCCGGAAGTGGCATATCCATGGGGAACATGTCGACCCACATGTCCAATCGGCCTTGCTCGATACCCGGCTTCTCGGGATTGTACAGTGGACGACTCTCGACGTGTTCGGGCACGAGGTAAGTGCTCCATCGATTCAACACCGCCAGCGCCAAGTGTTCCTCCATACCTTTGCCCGCGTAATCCGCGTATTGCAGCATCTCCTCGTTCGAGAGAGTGAAAATTTGTTTGCCTATTGCGACACGGCCATGCGAGTATATCGGTGTATCGAGTTTGCTGTCCTTGCAGAGCTTCGACAGTATTTGCGTCGGTTTCATCGGATCGCGCCACTTATTGTATCCTGACCTGCAACGGATGGCAATGATAACATTTATAATGACGACAAAACTGCTAATAATGATGATGATGATGATGATGACGCGATGACGATGATGACGATGACGATGACGATGACGATGATGACGATGACAATGATGACGATGACGATGACGATGACGATGACGATGACGATGACGATGACGATGACGATGACGATGACGATGATGACGATGATGACGATGATGACGATGATGATGATGACGATGATGACGATGATGATGATGACGATAACGATAACGATGACGATGACGATAACGATGATGATGATGACGATGATGATGACGATGATGATGATGACGATGATGAAGATGACGATGATGAACATGACGATGATGATGGTGACGATGATGATGATGACGATGGCGATGATGATGATGACGATGATGACGATGTCGATATGACGATGTCGATATGACGATGTCGATATGACGATGATCACGATAACGATGACGATGATGATAACGATGATGATGATGACGATGATGATGATGACGATGTTGATGATGACGATGACGATGTTGATGATGACGATGATGATGATGATGATGATGATGAAGGTGACGATGATGATGATGCTGATGACGATGATGATGACGATGATGACGATGATGATGACGATGATGACGATGATGATGATAATGACGATGATGATGATGATGACGATGATGACGATGATGACGATGATGATGATGACGATGACGATGACGATGATGACGACGTTGATATGACGATGATGACGATAACGATGATGATAACGATGACGATGACGATGATGATGACGATGGCGATGACGATGACGATGATGACGATGACGATGACGATGATGACGATGACGATGACGATGACGATGATGACGATGGCGATGAAGATGATGATGATAATGATGATGATGATGATGATGATGATGATGATGATGATGATGATGATGATGATGATGATGATGATGATGATGGCGATGATAACCTAATCACTTATTATAATACTACACGTTTCTTCATCATTACTTGATAAATAATGATAATAATAAGAATAACAGGGTTTAAAGTGGATCAAAGTGCACTGGGTCAAAGTCACCCAGAGTGACAAGCATGTTTCTCCAGGTAAGTGTAACAACGAAGGGTTAAAGGGTTACACCACTCTAGCATTTTGAAAAGTGTTTTTTTTTAATTGCTGACACAATGCTTTAACATCATAAAATCGGGGTTTTTTCGAAACCACTTTTTCAATCTCAGCGAACACATAACTTCAACACGCTTGCATGGAACAGTTTGAAAGTTTGACAGTAGCTTTACAATTCCCTCTTTTGTAGAAGTACGTAGGGGTTTTTCGATTGAACGTAAACTTTTTATTTTATAAACAATTTACTGCTTATTTTTCAGCAAAACATTGAATTTTTTTTGTCGAATGTGCACCATTTTTACGAAATTTCATTAAATAAGAAGTCCCTACGTACTTCTATAGCCAATAGTATGTAGATTTAATTTTTGTTTGTTTATGTCTTATATTTTATGAGACATTTGTCCGGTACTGAGGTATTTTTGAAAAAGTTCATTTCGAAGATTGGCTCTCTCGCCGCCATTTTGTACAGTAAAAAAATAAATTTTAATGCTATACTAGAATATATGCTGAATAATCCCTCTAAAAAGAATTGCCATTCCTTTTATTATACTCCCAAAAAAATGGTCAAAGTTGGGCCTTCTTTTCGGCCGCTAGAGTGGTTACCCCCTAACGGCAGGTGGATGAAGTACTATCCGGGTGAAATTGGCACAGTGTGTCAAAATCGTGGCAAAATATAAGTGTATGCAACAGTTAAAGTACGTTCATTAATTTTTCCATGGCCAACCGACTGGTAGGCTTGTCACACTGGGTCACTTTGACCCATGCACTTTGACAAGCATGTTTCTCCAAGTGTAACGGAGGGTTAATGTGAAAAAAAATTGAAAATCTGCAAGCGTATTCCCAAAAAAAAATCGCGAAAATTCTTTTCTCCGGCCACGAGCTGTAGCCCGTCGTCAAATCTATGCAAAACACAAGCTCCATACTCGTCGTATTGCCGCGCGAGGCCGCAGGTTGCGCGATGTTTGCTGTAATATCGATTTTCCAGATCAATCCTGGTCTCGCCGATCACATCGTCGGGCCCCACGAGATCCCAGTCCACGACTTTCACGATCAGCAGAGAGTCCTGCGGCAAGGTCGCCTCGATCTCGAAACATCTGGATTTTTCGAAACGACATCCATACACAGCTCAGAAAGAGATCATAAATATTCTACAGAGAATTCTTCTTCCATCTCGAAACCGGAAGTGCGGGAAAAATAGAATATCGAAAAACAATCACGCACTTGCCGAGCACGAGATTCAGTTGTTTCGACGAATAATTGCTCTTGTCGCTAATTATTTTGTCGCCAAGTTGAAGAACGACATAGGGATCAGCCTTGCCGTTGGGATCGCAAGGATGCAAATCGTTGGCCCGTACGATGTAGACCCTGACGAGTACGCGAATGGGCTCGTTCGAGGGTACGGGCAAGCTCTGAAAGAAGCTGAACTGGGCCTCGTCGCTGCCGGACTCGGAGATAGCTCCGGACGGCCATCTTTGTTGTTTGTAGACGCGTAGGGCGCCTTTGAAGGCTCCGACGAGCCTGGAGGCGGCGTCCTGATCGCCCGCGCCGCTGTTTTTGCCTCGGTAGAGTTCGAAGGTGTCGAGCCAGTCGCGAAATCGTCGAAATTCCGGCTGGGCCTCGAGTTCGTTTCGATAAATCTTCATGGTCGCGATCCGCCTCGTCTCCGGTGGTGGACTCGCGGACGAGGCTTGCTCGGGGTTGTTCTTCTTGGCGTTTTGGGGGTTGAAGAAGCGACTGCCGATCGTCGCGCTTGTGGACGTTGGAGGGGGCGGGGCTAGAGGATGAGGTGAACGCCGAGAGGGAAGAGAATTCTCAAGGTCACGCTCGGTTTGTTCCACGGCTGCCTCGATCGAGGCGAAATATTTCGTCCACCAGTCGCTCGTGTCGTCCTCGGAGCTCCCGTCTACCAGCGAACACGTGGACGACTCCGCGGCGCTGCTGCTCTTCTTCCGGCCCAAATTCGAGCGCGTTTTCGTTCTCTTGGCGCAAGCTTCCAGGCTCGTGGCGCCCCCAGTCGGCGAGCCCGTCAGGCCCAACGACACGATCGTCGTGCCGCTCAGCGCGCGCTCCAGCGTCGAACGCCTCTCCGGTGTGGCGAGACACTGAAGCCCGTTGCTCTGCTGATGCATGTACCTCTGTATCGAACTTATCGTGTGCGTTCCTACCAGCGTGTAACGCCCGAAACTACGACAGTCGATCGTTCTTATCGTCACCGGCGGACGGTAAAGCTCCTGGTCCGGCAACTCCAGATCCATGAACTTTATCGGCGTGGAAAAATTCGGATTCTTCCTCGCGTTCTGGATAATCGAGGAGTGAAGCACGTGGCCGGCACACTCGACGTCCACCCGGGGCCTGTCCACGCTCAGCAGGTGCACACGGCGAAGATCTCGCAAACCCCAGAACAACACTTCGATCCTGGAACAACAGTCGCGATAATACGTTGATGAAAAAAGAACACTGCGAAAACTAGGCGTGTGTTCAAAGGATGCAGAAGTAATACAACATCAAGGCTAGACACGCGTTGCCATGTTGATTCTACACACGCGGCATTTGGTAACACGTAATGCGTTAGATTACACACGTGAGTGTGCTATTTTTGCGAATTCAACAATTTCTTTTCGTATCAAGAGTGATTCACTCATAAAATTAATCACACGTCTATTTAGTATGAATATCAAGCTGTTAGAAAATATATATATATTTTTTTCGATGTAGAAAATGGCCGACTACTAATATTTTCCTTTATCTTTTTTTTAGGCGCGCCGCGGCGTGACATTTAGCATCCACAATTTTTTACCTGGAACCAAAAACGAAAATTGTCGTCAATCTACATTAGAATACCTGGAGAAGTATGTACGGAATTTAAAAAAATGTTTCATTCAAAAGTTGTAGGTATTGGAACTTAAGGGGTGAGATGCAGTGAGAATTTGGAGACAATCGATTTTTTTAAATACATTTTCTTGAAGTACGTTTCGAAAATATTCCCTGAAAATTTCAAGTCAATGCGATGAATAGTTTCCGGGATATCCCACAATTAGTGAAGGGGCGTCGGGTCCCCATGGCAGGTATATACGTGGCTGACAAACGCGCAAACGATAATACCCGGGAAGGCAGAATGCGTCGAAGACAACAACAAATTGATATTTTGGAAGCTTCCACGTCGCCAGAAGCCCTATTGTATGGGCCAGGAATTGATGATTCGATGTAAGTAATTTTTTAATTAGTACTTCTAAACATAAATCAAGTGTAAAAATGTAAAACTCTTTCAGAAATTTTCACAAATGTATGACTCAAAAACTATGAACTTTAGCAACATTTTATAAAGAATACTTTCGTTTTAAAATTGACCAAAATATTTTTAAAAAAATAATTCATCCCGACGAACTCTAATTAAAAAAAAAATTGTTTTAACAATTGGCTATAAACAATTGAATGCTCGACTTTTCGGCAAAATGGTGATATTCGGATTCAGCGGATCAAAATACGAAAAAAAAAGTTTAGCTTCATCCATCGAGCTCAAATTTTTACGAACATATAATACCGTATCCACATTGAAAAACTTTAAACGCGTTTTTCTCGAAACTATGTTTTTCCAGTCGGTGACCACTATAATTCAAAAACCATGATGGATTTTGATGAAATTTGGTGTGCTTATTGATAGCATTAAAAACTAGTCCTCAATCGACGGATTTTCATTTTTGTTGAAAATTTCTTTTTTTTAAACAATAAACGAGCGATTTTTTGGTCGAAAATAGAAAGTTATCTGTCGGAAGCCGCCATTTTGTTAATTAAAAAAAAAGCTTCGATTAAGGACTAGATTTATTATTAAACTAATGATTTTTTTTTGGTTTTTTGATTTCAGATGATACAGTAAAATGTTATGATAGTCACCGTAAAGCACTACATGCCGAAGGGGGTCCGACAAAGATGGCGATATTTTTATAAATAATCAATATTTTTCTTTGAAAATTTGTACAAGTCAAGTTGAAATATAACATAAAAAGTCTGTGTAACCACTTTTGTAAAACAAACTTAATTACTATAAAAAAATATTGAAAATGCTCGTTCTTTTACGCCTCTGACTGCATCTCACCCCTTAAGAAATGGATTTTCAGTGAAAAATTTCATTATAACTGCTCATAAAATGAAAAGTTTTCGATTAATCGGAAATTCCGTACGTACTTCTCTGCGAAATGCAATTAGGAACATAAATTCAAAATTGGAAGTAAATCGAGTGAAAATTGTTGAAGTTATTCGTCACGTCAATTGGAAAAAAGCTGTTTCGAGAAGTTTCAAGTAGTCGGCCATTTTGTACATCGAACAAGAAAAATATATATTTTCTAACAGCTTGATATTCATACTAAATAGACGTGTAATTAATTTTATGAGCGAATAACTTTTTCATACGAAAAATATTGTTAAATTCGCACATGATTTTATACCCGTTAATGTCGCCTAACCCCTTAAATTATTACACACCTTCATAGATGTCTCCATCAATAACACGCTTATTCGAACACACGTAAAGCGTGTGAAATCAACGTACAAGACGCATATTTACACACATTGGACTAAACGACACACGTTGATATCAACACACGAGCAAAAATAACACCGGAAAAAGCAACACAGTTTGAGTGTGTTTATTGCGAGTTATTGATCAGGTTTTGAAAATCACCTTGGTTAAGGCCTCACGTGAAACTCATTAGTTGATTTGACATCGATTGATTAACCGGTTAATTGAAGACCACATTTGGTCTTAACTTTTTGTTTCATTTATAGATCATTTTTGAGTTTGTCACGTGGAAGAACCTGAAATTGGAATCTATTTTCCAAAACCTCGATAGCTGCATTGAATCTTCAGCGACGTATTTTTGTTTCGAGGCCATCACCGACATGCAAAAAGCTGCCGTCATCGTGAAGCTGTTTGAGAACGTAGCCTATGCGAAGACAAAAGAAAAACAGAGACACCTCTCATGCATACTACAGAGTAATATATAAGTACTGTTGAGTTCAGTCCAACAAATGCATATATTTTGATGATAAAAAGCTTTTGTTATTCAATTTATTATTCCGACGCATCCCATGCATATATAGTATTGCAAAAATAAGTGTGTTGTTTTTACACACTGAGTGTGGCTGTAGACACTTTTTACGCGGTTTAACGTGTGTAAGAAAATAACGCACGTATGTGTGTTATTTGAACGCATCTGTCCGTGTTATTTTTACACCGTTATGTTTCACGCACGTTAAAACCCCGTTTACACATCTGAAGTGTGTAAAAACAACACATTTGTTTTTGTAGTGCGAACACGCCCATGATGGAGATAACGAAAATCTAATACAGGGTGCCCTAAACACCAACGATAACATTGCAGCGTGCTGACAGGCCGGCTCAGGATGATTCAGAATAACCAAATATGACCTCAGTAAAAGGGTCACAGTTTTCAACATATGTACGAGTCATAGTTTTGAAATAAGTACAGATACAGATCAATAAAATAATTTAAAAATCAACTCTTTTTGTAATAAAATAGCGATATTGCTCGATACGTTGAAAAAAGTCCTACGTGTTGCGTATTTTTTAAGTCTAGACTGAATGACCCCATTTTTAGGATACGTTGCGAGTTCGGCGTCGTGCGTTTATTGTGCGACGATCAATCAAACAGAGCAATGAAAATTCAAAAGCGCTAACAGTGTAAATATTTACGGTTATTATTGGTAGCACGAAAAAAACCAAACCGAATAATATCCGTATTGGCAGCTGTGGTATGTGAAATATTGCCTTAAGTTAGAGATTTTCACGAGTTGAAAAAAAGTGCGAATATCTCGAAAGCTGTGACACTTTTACTGAGGTCATATTTGGTTATTCTTAACCCTTAAGAAGAGAAAAGGGGTGGCAAAGTTTGTATCGAAATTAAAGACAAATCTGGTCGGATTTACTTGAAATTTGGTATGGACGCAATTAATGACCGAGGATGTCAGCGTTTTTTAAAATTCAATCCCTAAGGAGAGAAAGGGGGTGGAAAATTTCGCACGGAGAATAAAAAGAATCGGGTCGAATTTATTTGAAACTTTGTGTAACTGCTCCTAGACACAGTTCAGGGATAACACCACTCTAGGATTTTGGAAAAATCGTTTTCATTTTTCTTAAAAAATAATTTGGGGTAATAAAAACACTAGGCAACTGGTCCTGTAGGGAATTTTTTTGTTTAAAGGTTCAATTATCGATTCTACCGCAACGCGTCGGACTTCTTTCAGGCGCCACGTACAACTTTAAACGCCTTTTTCTCGAAACCACTTTGTTCAAACTGGGAGGACGGATTACGCGAACACCTTTGCAGGGAACGATTCGAAATATTGATAGTAGCTTCACAACTACATCCTCGATGGGAGTACGTAGCCGTTTTTTGATTAAATATGAACGTTTTTATTTCATAAACAATTTACTGCTTATCTTTTTGGCAAAAAATCGATTTATTTCAAAGTGCGCCATTTTTTCAAAATTTGATTTCAAAAAATCCCTACGTAGTACCATAGCTATAATCTACACAACATATGTAGATTATTATTATTTTTTGTTCCAGGTCTTATACATTACGAGAAAACCGTCCTCCCGTGAAGCTATTTGTAAGAAAATCGTTTTTCAAGGCGGCTCTGTCGCCGCCATTTTGTCTGCAAATCATAATAAAAACATTTTTTTTATACTTTAATATGTTTTGTTTTTTTTTTATACGTGAAACTATTTGTAAAAAATCGTTTTTCAAGGTGGGCTCTGTTGCCGCCATTTTGTATGACAATTATAATAAAAACATTTTTTAAATATTTAATATCTTTAAATGTTTTTTATACTTTAATAGGTGTTAAATAAACCCTCTCAAAAAAATCCTATTCCTTTTTTCATACTCCCAAAATAAATTGTCAAACTCGGGTCTTATTTTCTGCCGCTAGAGTGGTGTTATCCCTTAATGAAATTCCAGCGTTTCGGGAATTTCAATTTTTAAGGGGAAAAGGGAGCAGCAAAGTTTGTACGGTAAAAGAAATATCTGGTCAGATTGACATGAAACTTAGTATCAATGCTCTTCAACACAATTCTAGGGGCCGGGTTGAAATGGCGACCTTTGAATGGTCAGAACGCTCAAAACTCCGAAAGAATAGTATCCTGAAAGATCAAAGCTACGAAAGAATTTTACACGAAAAACCAAAACTCCGAAAATCTCAACACCGTCAAAATAATTCGACTAGGGAAGTTTTAAAAGTTTCAAAATTTTCAACAAATCGACGAATTATTTCAAGAATTTTTTTTTATTAAGTCGTGATTTTGCGTCAATTTCGAAATTTGTCTAGACAATGTTATACGTTCTACATAATTTACAGTCATCTTTGTAGACTTTCGCTTGATGATCTTGACACGAGGGCCGGGTTGAAATTCCGAACTTTGAATGCGCCGACGGTTTAAAATTCCTAATTTTAATGTTCCGAAATTACAAGGTTCGTCAAGATTATGCCAGCGAAAGTCTACACAGTTGACTGTAAATTATGTAGAACGTATAACATTGTCTAGACAAATTTCTAAATTGACGTAAAATCACTTCTTAATAACAAAAAAACATTCTTGAAATAATTCGTCGATTTGCTGAAAATTTTGAAACATTCAAAACTTCCATAGCCGAATTATTTCGACGGTGTTCAGATTTTCGGAGTTTTGGTCTTTCGTGTAAAATTCTCTCGGACTTTTGATCTTTCGGGGTTGTATATTTTCGGAGTTTTGAGCGTTCTGATAATTCAAAGTTCGGAATTTCAAGCCGGCCCCAATTCTACGTGTTCGTTAATGAAATATTTTAGGAGCACAGTTCATTAAGGAGCATTCAGCACAAATCTAAAAAAGAGGCACGACGAAAGTAGGGCGACTAAAAAATGAAGAGATAAGAATTTAAAATATTCTTCGTCGTTCAAATAGGTAACCTGTATCGCGACAAGGTCGGACGTATGCCGCAGGGTACCGGAAATATCGGCCCCTCGTCGATCATTTCCGAAATCGTAAGATCGTTCCCGGCCGCCGGTTGTCTGTACAACTTCGGCTCGGGTAATCGCGGCTCCAACGCCGAGGACTCCTCGTACTCGAGCAACTCGAAAACCGCCAAAAGCTCACCGGCCGACTCCGAGCCGCGGCTCACCCTGTGCCATTCCAGAGACGGCGGAAATTCCGGCGGCCCGTACAATTCCGATGACAGTTTCACCCGGGCCCGAGCTATCGTTCGCCCGATGAATTCCGATTTTCCCTGCGGGAATATTTTGACTATAGCATAAGTAATTATATCGAGATTTTTAAGAAGCTTCTGCCTATCCAACGGCAGTGTTTAAGGGATTAGGCTATTGGGGAAATAACGAACCAAGTTCGTCGCTTGAGGCAACTCAAATTGGAAGGTACAATATATGGTGCAGGAATCGCAGATTGAAGGTAAACTTATGATGACAAGGATAGTTGTCATTATAAGTTGAGATGGTAAAACGTTAAGGGAGTGGTACCTTAAGGCGAGGATAAAAACGGCTGATTTTCATGATTTTTTTCTAAAAGAGATTGAGAGCATGTTTCATCATTACTTTTGGCGGTTACGTGGTATTTCATTTTCATTTTCATTAATCTTTGAGGGATCGTCACAGTGTAAAAATGTCAAAAAATCGATTTTGTTTTGCAATTTTGATAGTATAGACAGTTATAAACATGCTGTTCATATACTTACATAAACGTAAGTAGACAATTTATATGGAAATTCCGCACTCGAAACATTAAACGCGTTTTTCTCGAAATGTCGTTTTTCAAAACCGTGTACACTCTCGAAGGAAGAATTTTCAAGCGATTCGTCTCAAATTTTGACACAACATTCTTCACGCCATTCTTTATCTTGCTATGGAAGCTTTTTTTTATCTTCATATTTTTTTAACGAAAAACTGTCGAAAGAATAGGCCAAATTCGATACTTTTTTTCAAACCGCCACCATTTTGTCAAGTGTGATAAAAAAGCTTTCATACTGATTAATAACCTTGTAACAAATATTGTTTTAGATAATATTTACGGCCACAACCGTGTACCGTGTAAGATATTTTCAAGCGTTAAAAGAAACAACAAAATTTCGAGACAACAAAATGCATTTTGCACATTCAACGATTCTTTTTTCTCAGTATGTGGTGATCTCTTAAAACGCTGCTACTTTCGTCACACCTACATGTGAGCCTGCACTCACCACCTTGTCCCTGTCGAACAGCTCGACCACGACAGGCGGTGGATCCTTCTTGATCACGGAGGCCGCCGAGTGGATAATGATATTGTCGATGATCAACAGCTCGTCCCACGTTGGGCTCAACGTCTCGTCGATGACTTGGGTCGTTTTGTGGAATTCGCCGCAGATTACACGAGCGAACGGATCCGACAGGCCCGACGCGTCGCTACCGATCAGCGATCTCGCTTGATACATGTGAGCTCGAAGCTGAAATTTCTGGAAAACAAAATTTGTCCTCATACCAACGAGATGCCCCGCATTTACGCTGCCAATGATCACAAAATCGATCGACGATTGCTACCTGAGACAGTGGAAAAAAACTAAGAAGATATCCCTTCCTCGTTTTAAGGGGTCTTCTCACTTTAGACGCTAGAAAAGGCTATTTTCATGAATTTTTTTGATAGGTTTATATTATAGATATTGATGTGAAAGTTGTTACACTTAATAAATACACTGATAATTTTTTTTTAACATTAATTAATATAAAATGACACGACGTGAAAATAATCGGCATGGTCTTACACACAAGGGTTGAAAATGCATCGTAATATTTTTTTTTCTTTAATTTTTCAATTATTTGTCACTCTCCAAAGTGAGTGGGGTTCATTACAGCCCCAATGACTATTACGTCACAATCTGGAGGTGTGACTGACAAGGGTTAAAAAATCCTTCAATATTATTAATTTTTTCCTGTCCAAATGTAATCCCGCCTCATTACGTTTTGATTATTTTTCCATTTAGTGCACCGCGCGCTCACGTGTTTCTCGATGTAGTGAATAGTCTGCGGTGGAGGTGCTCGTGGCCTCTCGAGTAAATTTTTCAGCTCGTTGTTCATCTCGTAGCCTTTGGGCAAGCCTTGCAGAAGGTATCTCTTGTGTCGTGACAATCCCAGCCATATGTAGATCTGAAGCTTCGCCTGTACGGTCCAGCCGCTCGTGCTGAAGCCCCGTCTTTCAGGTAACTGCGTCATAAATTACAACATAGACAGTGTTGTGTTGCCGATTAATTAATCTTTATTTTAATACCAATAATGATAATGCTGGTGATTATGAAAAAAACCGAGTTGTAATTATAATAATAATAATAATAATAATAATAACGACACAGAAAAATAAAAAGAACATGAATAACAGATATAATAATGATAATTATTATTGTTATTGTTGTTGTTATTGTCGTTATATATAATAATATTTATATGGATCAATATAAGCATTATAATAATTATTATAACAATAAAATCATGAAACAATGACAAAGTTGTGATAATACTGACAATAATTACTCGTTATATTACTATTACAGTTATAATTATATCACGAATAGTTATTAAATTACTAATGATTAAAAATTAAAAATTATTATTAATAATATAAATGTACTAGTAGTAGTGTTATCTAATGCAATAAAAAAAACACAATAATGGTGTAAGTAATGATAACAAACTAATAATTAAAGTAATAAATGCAATTATATACGATAATTTGAAAAACTAGGAACTTAGTATAGACATAGGAAAGCTGATGAAAAAATACTATCGTAAAGGGGAAGGAAAGGGCACTCATCTAAACACCCTGAATAGGGCATACGCGGAATAAATCCCACTACTACTAATCAAAGTAATAATAATAAATACAAATAAAAATTATAAATAAAATAAATGAAGAAAGTAAGTAAAAGTAAATAAGTAAAAAAATAAATATTTTGATTACAAAAATTACGTAAAAAAAGAAAAAAAATGCTATACCTTGAGGTAGACATTTTGTACAGTTGCGCAGAAGCGGCCGGACTCCTCGTCGACGATGGAGTAAACGACTTCGCGCGCCGGGATTCTGTGATAGGCGACACGTTTCCCCGAACTTATGACCCAGACAAAGATATCCGGTAGCGATTGTTGAGGCTACGTTTGTCAGGCGTTGTTGAACAGATTCATCAGAATACTTATACATCCATAATTTAATTAACGGGCTTCATCTACCTAGGTGCGTCAAAAAATTGTCTTTTCCGAAAATATTTTTTATTCGACAATATCACCTTTTAGCTATGTAAATTTCATTGGAATATTCCTTGAATGAGCTACAGCTTCTAACAGTCGGCCCGGCGAGTGATAGCAGCACGATAGCTTCAAACTTTAAACGCGTTTTTCTCGAAGCACTGTTTCCCAAGTCGGTGAACATGATATCTCGAGAACCACTTGATGGATTGTTTCCAAACTTACAGGAAATACGATGAGAAATATTTCAAGGTCGTTGACGATCTCCGTTTTTTTAAATCGATCTTCGTTTTTCAATAGTTACGTAAAAATGACGACTTTTTTCATGGATTTTTGTATGCTCGAGCTTCAATTCGTCGCCACGTTGTTAATCCTTCCTTAACACACTGGGTCATTTGGACCTGGACGGATTTGAAATAAAATTCGTACTTTCCTAAAACTGAAAGTTCTCAATAATTTTTTACAATTAAATTGTATACTTTTCGTATTTTAATTATGCAGACATATTAATGAATGTTTACAGTGTATCCCGGATTTTTTTCAATATAAACGGACCGAAGTGTTGCAACTTTTAACACTGCAGGGTCTGTATTGACCGAAAGTCAGGTCACATAATTCGTCGTACCATTCTATTGTGTTTATAAATTTTGAAGAAAAAAAATTATGTTCAGATAGCAAACTAGTTAGGGAAAGAGTGAAAAAAACTTTGGATTGCCTTTACTATTCGGTTTTGCTAAAAACGTTCAGTAAAGACAGAATAATTCTCCGTAAAAAACATTTGTCTCCTATAATAAGAAGACATATGGCAACACCGCAGAACAGTATTGTTCAATATTTTGAGAAAAAAATAATTATCGTATTCCTAAGGTTAAAAACTTTTATCATAAAAAAAATATTTGCGTTATAAATATTAATATTTTATATTGTTTATGTTATCTTCATAACCAAATAAAAGTGTTGGTCAATTCATAACTAATTAAAAACTTTGTTCGATTAAAAATGACTTCCAAATAAAAATTTGTGTTGCAGTATTGTTTTAAGGGGCCAGTCCACTTTGGAGCCACGAAAAAGGCTATTGTCGCGATTTTTTTTATCGTGTTCCTAAAGTTAAAAACTTTTATCATAAAAAAAATCTGCGTTATAAATATTAATATTTTATATTGTTCATGTTATCTTCATAACCAAATAAAAATGTTGGTTAATTCATAACTAATTAAAAACTTTGTTCGATTAAAAATGACTTGCAAATAAAAATTTGTGTTGCAGTATTGTTTTAAATATGCCGCGCAAAGTTACGTCGTTGGATACGTGGAACGATGCCGTGTTGTCATATGCCTTCTTATTATAGAGGACAAATATTTTTTACGGAAAATTATTCTGTCTAAATTTCAATGCAGACCCTGCCGTGTTAAACGTTGCAATTTTAAAGCCCATTATCTCCCAATCTAAATAGTCGACTGTTCTGAAATTCCACTCAAACATGCATAATGATATGAACAATGTCCGGTTAAAATTTGACCAAAATCTATAGAAGTCAAGATCGCGCGCTCGTTGTACCTTAAGGGCAGATGGACGAAGTTCTACCCTGGGCAAATTGACCCAGTGTGTCAAAGCCGTGGCCAAATATAAATATGTCAAGGAAGGGTTAAAAAAAATAATTAAATAAAACGACTTTATATATATCATCGACGATCATCAACGACTCGTATTTATTGTTAACTTGAATAACCCGTTTGGTTTTAAGATTTCGGATGGATCGTTTAAGCTGGACCACCGCCAAACGTCGCGGAAAAATTTCATCGTATGCCGGCGGCCATGTTTTTGTTGTTTTTCTGTATTTTTTGTAGATTTTTGTGCAAGGCTCTCAATACATGCACCTTTTTTTAAGGCCTTAGGCCACAGTAACGGGTATAAAATCATGTGCGAATTTAACAATTTTTTTCGTATGAAAAAGTGATTCACTCATAAAATTAATTACACATCTATTTAGTATGAATATCAAGCTGTTAGAAAATATATATATTTTTTTTATGTACAAAATGGCAGACTACTCGAAACGTCTCGAAACAGCTTTTTTCCAATTGGCGTGACAAATAACTTCAACAATTTTCACTCGATTTACTTCAAATTTGAAAGTTATGTTCCTAATTGCATTTAGCAGATAAGTACGTACGGAATTTCTGATTAATCGAAAACTTTTCATTTTATGAGCAGTTTATGAGCAGTTATAACGAAATTTTTCACTGAAAATTCATTTCTTAAGTTCAAATACCTACAACTTTTGAATAAAAGAATATTTTTTAAATTCCGTACGTACTTCTCTAGGTATTCTAATGTAGATTGACGAGAATTTTTGTTTTTTGTTCTAGGGAAAAAATTGTGGATGCTAAATGACACGCCGCGGAGCGCCTAAAAAAAGAAACGAAAGAACATATTAGTAGTCGGCCATTTCGTACATCGAAAAAAAATGTCTAACAGCTTGATATTCATACTAAATAGATGTGTAATTAATTTTATGAGTGAATCACTTTTTCATACGAAAAAAAATGTTAAATTCGCACATGATTTTATGCCCGTTACTGTGGCCTAAGGCCTTACGGCGGTCCTCTAGTTTCTCGGGTCGAAAAAATCGATTTTTTTTTCATAAATCACATCTACAACATGTGTAGAAAATGTGTGCCGAAGGATTTTTCGATATTCGAAGTGGTTCACAAGTTACGGCCCTGAAACGGAGCAGGTATACGGAGCAGGTATACTTTCAAACGCGTTTTTCTCAAAACACCATTTTTCGAAACGGTGACCACGATATTTCAGAAACTGCTGCACCGATCTTGTTCAAATTTATACAGCATCTTTAATATGTTATAAGCCAGCGATTGAACTAGAATTATCATGATTGCTTCGATAGTTCTTTTTCGTACGAGCGAAAAACTTAAGAAAAAATGAGTAAAAAATCGAATGTAATTTTCAAAAGTGTATAAAAAAGTCAATTTTTGTAATTTAGAATTCACTCTAGTTCAATCGCTAGTCTTAAATATGAAGATTAAAATGCCATTTGGTTTTTTTATTTCAGATAAGCAGAACAGCCGCAATCTTGGTCACCGTCAAGCACCTCTTTACTTGATGTCTTCCTGTCGGCCACTATAACTTTTATTCTATTATATATATTGACTTCAAAAAATTTGTAAAGCTTATTTTAATGTTAATAAAGATTATGCAAAAACAATGAGATTGATTATTTCGATGCTTCGCCCGTAAAAAATTATTGAAAAAGCCGTAAAAAAACAGCCGAGAAACTAGAGGACCGCCTTAATGCGTTTCTTCTTCACCAACCGTTTCCCAGAGAAAAAAATCGGAATTTGGTAATTTTTTGGGCCTCCAGGTAGATGTAGGCCCTCAAATGTCCGCGACGAATCGAAGTTAGATAGATATTCGACTAAGATTGAACAAATCGAATACGTTGACAATAATCGTGATAATTACATCCTCGAGAAGAAATTTGAGCTTTTCGAGAAAAGTGCGAGCGGTCTTGTGGCTCTCCTTGAAGGAATTTTTCGTCGTGATGGCCTTCAGGCGTCTCGCGGTCGAGCCGATGCTCTCCAATTCTCGCTGGCACAATTTTATCCTCTCCTTGTCGAGCTTAGTCTTGCCGAGGCCCGAACCACCCCCGGTCGCGCTCGACTTGCTCAGACTCATGTACTTGGTGCATCCGATGCACAGTTCCTCGAGCGTCGACTTGAGAAGCTTTTCGCCCCGCGTCGGATCGTCCTCATGGGCTTGGACGTCCGCGAGACCCTCCTCCTAGAATTGAACTCTTCTTGATGATGACTTTTTTTTTAACTATAACCTGAATGTACGCAGGCACAGTGGAAAACTTACATTTATATTATTTATTGAAAAATAACTGTTGCAAATTTTGTTCCAAGCTAGTTAAATTTAATAATCGTATTAATCGAGTATTACATTTCTTCGAAACATTTTTCACGATTTATTTTATTAATAGGAAATTAAGACCTGTCGAGTCTTCCCGTTTTTTAAATTTTAATAATTTTTTATAATTGAGGGGAGAAATCCTTTTATAACGTGAAGAAGTTTATTGTTTTTTTTACAAATTTTGTTTCAAATAATATTTACCGCCACAACCGTGTACACCGTGAGGACGCCTTTTTTTCGAAGACATTTTCAACCGTTAAAAATGTAAAAAACAAAAATAAACGTTGAAATTTTTTTTTCTGTTCTTCACGAGTGTGATGATTTGACATAAAAAAATCAGGCTGATTAGCATATTTTAACGATCGAAAAAAAATCAGCTATTTTTCAATCCGTTACACTGCGATGACCCCTTAAGGCGTCTTCTCACTTTAGACGCTAAAAAGGCTGTTTTCATGAATTTTTTTGATAGGTTTATATTATAGATATTGATATAAAAGTTGTTACACTTAAAAATACGCTGTCGAAATACATATAAAAAAAATCTTTATCTAAGTCACTATTTATAGACGAAAATGGTAGTTAAAAAAATGTACCAAAAAATTGTAGGTCTGCGTTGTTGATGAAATCTTCGAGATGGATCATCCAAAACAAAAAAATCGAACGGTTTTAGATTCAGCATGTTAATGGCTATAGCGCATATTATACGATTTTTGATATATGCAAAAATAACAAAATGGCGGACATTTTTCGAAAAAACCAAAAAAAACGCGTTTCTTTCACCATTTCCGGCAAACAAATAGTAAATATTAAAATTTTAAAAAATCCTTGATATGCGCTATAGCTATAGTTGTAAAGAAAATGTGGTCAAAATTTCATAAGAATCGGTTTAGTAGTTTCGAAGATTTTATCAACAAGCCGTCGAAAAACATTGTTTCGAGAAAAACGCGTTTAATGTTTGTTTGGATTACATAAACACATAAGAAAAAATCAAATGTATTTCGAAAGTGTATTTATTAAGTGTAACAACTTTTATATCAATATTTATAATATAAACAGTTCAAAAAAATTAATGAAAATAGCCTTTTTTAGCGTCCAATGTGAGAAGACCCCTTAAAAGATGTAATAATAAGAACGTAAAATTCTAATCATATAGAATAAATAGTTTCGACGCAAAAAAATCTCGAAAATTCGCCTATTTTCGGCTGCCTAAAGTGATCTCTCCCTTAAGGGGCTATACCAGTGTGACACTTTGAAAAAATCGATTTTTTTTTTGCCTTTCTCGACAGTTTATACTTTCAAGAACATGAGATGAGATTTTTATACTTTCAAGATTTGTATACTTCCAAGGTTTTATACTTTCAAGATTTTTATACTTTCAAGAATATGAAATGAGATTTTTCAAATTTGCCGACATTGTAACTCAAAGAGCAATTATTCGATTGACTTGAAATATGAACTGAGTACTCTTGAATATATTTACTCTACAATGACGTAGGATATTTTTGATTGGATGAAAATTGACGATTTGGCATTGAAAAAAAACGACCATTTTATAGGCAATGAAACAGACTTTTTTCATAACTACGCCATTTTGTTAGATTTTGATATTTTTCGGAAATCCTACGTCATTGTACAGGAAATACCTTCCAGTTCAACGACATTTTTTTCCTTTTTCGGTTTCAGCTACTCAATCGGCCGGAATCATGTCAGCAGTGGAGGAACTTTTTTTTGGCGCCTCCGAAGGCAGCGCATAACTCGCTTGGATCTCAATATTTTTCTATGAAAAAATTACGTAATATAGGTCAAATATAGCCAAATATATTCTTAATTTTTCGAAACATTTAATTGAGTACTTCCAAAAAATTCCCGACAATCACCCAAATTTTCAGCGTTCACACTGGTACAGCCCCTTAATAACAAGTTTTTCGTTATTTAAAGAAACTTTGACAGATCTCGTCTGGAAAGAAGCAAATAAAAGAACTAAAATTCCCCATCGCCTCACCAACTTATCGACAATTTTGCCAATGACGTTGCTGTTGTACATTCGTCGTCGATGATCGGGCCACGTGCATCTGACGTAAAGACAAGGCTTGTCGTCCCAGTAGGGCATGAAGTAGTACAAGCGATCGTGGGTCATTGGTTTCGCGGAGCACGTGGTGCTCTGCCATGACTCGTCGAGCACCGTAGTCGTTGTTCCCATGGGCGACATGTCGAAGAGCGAAGTCTTGGCGATAATTTGTTGCTCGCCGTTGCTGTTGATCCGGACCTCGAATACGAAAATCCACGGTACAACGACTGTATTGGGGGCGTTTTATTTTCGGATTGAATATTGCATACGGAACAAACAACGTTTGGCAAACAGAGTCAAACACACATAGAGAGAGAGAGAGAGAGAGAGGCTGAGACACAAACAGAGAAAGAGAATAAAAGAGCATGACGAGTGCACGAGGGTGAGAGTACAAAAAGGTCTGCAGAAAAGTTTTTTTTTTTCGTATTACTGTTGTGACACGTGTATGCATGGTTGTTACGCATTACTGACTCAGAAATTCCCAGCCGTCTCCAGGTTTTTCAAATAGTCCCGGGAATTGGGGTCAAATAAAGAACATCATTTTTTCTAAGGTCAATTATATGAAAAATGTCAAGATTAAAATAATGATTTGATAAACTGAAGACCGAAAATTAATTTTAACACTAAGGTACAAAATTAATATATTAAAAGCAAAAACAGAACCTGTTCTTCATTATAAACAGAATTTTTTATGTCGGTGCCGATAAATAGAAAAAGTAAATATGAACACTTACCTAAAATAATAATTGTACGGTTCTGCATCGAGAAATCGAATGCAAATGTATGAGCTTTAGAGTATATTATTAGGGGTACAAGTAAGTTTTGAAGGATTTACAAGAGAGGGCGTTACTGGTATTAGAGAGGCTTCTCACTTTAGACGCTAAAAATGCTATTTTGAAGATTTTGAAAAATAGGTTTATATTATAGATATTGATATAAAAGTTGTTACACTTAGTACATACTCTTTCGAAATACATTAAATTTTTTTTTAAATCTATCTATTTAACCCAAACAAATTTTAAACGCGTTTTTCTCGAAATAACGTTTTTCGATAGCTTGTTGATAAAATCTTCGAAACTACTGAACCTCATGAAATTCCCTAATGAAATATGAATATCCTTATGAAATTTCAACCACATATTTTTTACAACTATAGCTATAGCGCATATCAAGGATTTTTTTTAAATTTTGATATTTACTATTTTTTTTGCCAAAAACGTTGAAAAAGACACGTCTTTTGTTGTTTTTTCGAAAAATGTCCGCCATTTTGTATTTTTGCATATATCAAAAATCGTATGACATGCGCTATAGCTGTTAACATACTGAATCTAAAACCGTTTGATTTTTTTGTTTCGGATGATCCATCGCCGGCGTTTTTTTAACTACCATTTTCGTCTATAAATAGTGACTCAAATAAATATTTAAAAAAAAATGTATTTCGAAAGTGTATTTATTAAGTATAACAACTTTTATATCAATATCTATAATATAAAGCAATTTTAAAAAATCATCAACATAGCCTTTTTTAGTGTCTAAAGTGAGAAGACCCCTTAAATCGCATCGGACCATAACCTTCATGTTAAAGCGTCGTCATTAGGCTTTAGTTTTCAGTAGCTTTACTTCTTTGCTTCTATTAAAAAGAAACAGCAGCTGAAGGTCATCGATTGCTGTGTGAGGCTTATGGGGACAATGCTCTATGAATCTCAACTTGTGAGCACTGGTTTAGACGGTTCAAAAGTGGTGACTTTGACACGGAGGACGAGGAACATGAAGGAAGGCCGCAAACTATTGAACGAAGACTCGTGTCCAACGCAAGAAGAACTTGCGGAATTGTTGGGAGCGACCATTTTTGCACAATTGAGCCACAATTTTCACTAAAAAATCCTTTCAAACTTACTTGTACCCCCAAAGTTGTTACTTTATGAAATTGTCAATGTTTGGCACTGACATATATTTCTTTGTAAAATTCTAAAGCACTGACATATCTTTCTTTGTAAATAATGAAGAATGATAAAGGGTGTCTCGAAATGATCCGACATTTCAAATTATTAATAAAACGTATTATTTATTTGAAAAGTACGAATATTTTTATTTCAAAATAAGGTACAAACATGGAGGTTGTACAAACACCGGATATTGTGTTCCACACAATATCCGATAAATGGCCGCCTCGTCCCTGTTTGCAAACGTTCGAAATTTTCAATAACATTTTGGCATAATTCATTTTCCATGCCGGTTAAAATTAAAATATTCGTACTTTACAAATAAATAATAGGGTAGCGTGGTTCGAAACCGACGGGTGGTCCCATACCGACCTCTCCATGTTTCCCTCCAGGTTTCAGTACTTGTGCTGCAACCGAAATTGTCGGTGGTGGCATTTGAAAGCTCTCACAACACCGACAATTTGGAGGTAGAGAGCCATCTTTTTCTCCCATTTCATTCTATGGTTTTGCGTCGCATTGTGTTTTGACAACGCGAAAGTTCATTTTTCAGCTGCACGGAACTGCAGTCTGAAGTGTTTTAATTTTTCTTGAAAAATCCAATGGTAGGTTGTTTTGGTTGCTTATGGCCTAGACTTGAACACGCACTAATAAATTTCGATCACTTGCATCGTTGTGAGTAAACGGCGAGTCATTGTTTGAAAAGAGTCTCGGTGGTCCTAAACCGAGCGATTTTTGCATTGAGCGAGTAAAATTGTGATCAATGCATTCATTCAATTGTATTTCCTAAAAAAGGCCTTGAAATGTTCTAAAATAAATTTAAAAATTATTCCCAAATCGTATTGTTTTGCTAACAAGTTGCAAAATAAATTCAAAATTTTGCCTTTTCCCTTGATTCGCTGTAAAAAATAGGGGGTCAGGTTCGGACCAAGGTTTTTGAGAACGACCAAAATCTCGCCAAGCTGCTCAAAACTCAGAATAACGTTGCCTGTAACGAATCAAAATTTGGTTTAAACAAAAAATTAATTTGATGCACTTTTATTGCTTTTGCTGATTAGGCGGTCGGTTTCGGACCACGCTACCCTACGTTTAATTAATAAATAAAAGTGTCCGGTCATTTTGCGACACCCTTCATAATTATTAAAAATATACAAAACTATTTATTTTTATACTTTTCAGTTTTTGTTTTCTCAAGTCGGTTTAATCGTTCGTAATTCTTGCAAAAAGTAAATTTCGGACAAAATTCCAGTGAATTAAAAAAATTCCCTGACTTTTCCCTGATCATTCCAGGAGGAAAGAAATTTCCTGAGTTTTCCGTGTTTTCCATATGCGTAACAGTCATGGTATGATGACCGAGTGAACTATAACAAGTACATATACATATTTTGTACAGAGGAAAAAAAACGAGCTATATCACACAGAAGTATATTCACGTATTGAACCTTTGAACTCTCGTTGTGACCGTCCAAAGTGTTTCCGGCGTTACCGATGGATATCTCGAAATACATGGGCCTCTCACCGAGTTTCTTGTCGATCATAGTAGCGTCCATGATGCTGGCGAAGAGAAAGAATTCCTCGTTCGTCGCGTACGCGGTCTCGTTCACGGGGCTCGTTTGCGTTACGGCCACGTCGGAACTTCCGCCGGTGCCGCTACCTACGCTCGTGACGTCCGCGTTGTCGCTCATCTCCGTTCTTATCGCGATCAGGAGTCTGTATCGTCCAAAATAAGGCATTCAGATTGAAAACTTGCAAATTGCTTTTTTTCTACAATTCCTTCACGCTAAGGGGGGGGGGGGGGGGGATGAGAAATTTCGGGTGTACTTCGGAAAAGCGGAAACCGAATTTTCATATGAAATTTGGGATACACCTTCCTTTTAATCTTTTAAGAGATCCTTGAAAAGTATTTTTGGCGACTAGCAGGAGTTTTCTTCATTTTTCATTTTTTATCTATTTTTCTTTATATTTTATATTTTTAATTTCTTTCATTTTTTAATCATTTTTCTTTATATTTTATATTTTTAATTTTTTTCATTTTTTAATTATTTTTTATAAAAATTCTTATAAAAATTTCAAAAATTGTTAAAGTTACAGCATTTGGAGCTAGATAATACATATCGCGCGGCGCGCCCGACCGCCACCTTAAAAGCCTATTTTCCACGATCCACTTTTTTGCACCTTGTGAACGTTCTAACTCCTGAACGAAGGTTCAGATCGCTTTGAAATTTTTACAACATATTCTTAGTATCATCACCTATCGTGTGAACCACAGAAACAAAAATTTCATTGACACAAAAAAATATAAAATACCGACAGAAAGTTGAATAAAATATGTTAAGTTTCGAATTTTTTTTATAATAATTTTTTTTAAATAATATTTTTGGTTCACACTGAAGATACATTCATTATGCAATTATAAATATGTTCATTTTTTTTTCAGATACCCACATCGATGCCGAGAACTTTTACCATCAACGCGCGCGCAAAAAAAGTACATTGCTTCAATGTTATATCTCCGCCATTTAACATTTCTGATTTTTTTTTACATATACTATGTGCATAAATGTAAAAAAAATGTTGTGAATATATGCGTCATTTTTTTTAACCGTGTCTATAAAAGTACGTTCGAAAATCGGCGAAATCGCGTATATGAGGCCTTGAGGGATGTTTTAAAAATTTTAAAGGAAGGTGTACGCAAAATTTCTGATCGAAATCCGGTTTCGGCTTTTCGGAAGTTTATGCGAAATTTCTTCACCTCGCGCGATAAGAAATTCCTTCGCCCAGGCCCGTGTTGAGGTTCGAGTGGCGATCGACGAGGCTGTAGTCTCTCGTGCTGCCGTAGAGATGAACAAAAGCGGGCCCGAAAGTCGGGAGAAATCCTCTCTCGCCGTCGTTGCTTATCTCCTTGAGATCGATAAAGTGCGTGCCAATGACGCTCGCGTTCACCGGATCGTCGTCCCGCAATTGTATCTTTATGCGCTGGCATAGCGGCGGAAACATTTCCGTGAAGACGACTTGTTCGTTCCAAACGGGCGCGTAACTGTTCCTCTTCACGCTTGTTTTGCCCTGCGGATTTGTAACGTTAGCGTGGACAATGTTACGCGTGAAATTTACCGGCTAGAAATGTTGCTACGGGGCAGACTATTTAAGAGTATATAGATACTATAAGGGTATTTTTTGTTTCCATATGCGTTATTTATGATCCTGGCTATATGATAATTGGAATAAAACGTATCCTGCCTCGTTGAAGTTATTTTAGCTCCCCTCGGAATTGAACCTACGTCTTCTAATTTTAGAGCTGAGTGCGCTACCTGTTTAGCCATTCCAACACATGTGTCAACCTTCTTTTTTTTCTTTGCATATTTTTATCATTCTAATTCTATTCTAAAGAATGTCAATAATTTTATTCACGGAGTTGAAGATTGCATCGCTGCAATGCAACAATAATTATTTTTTTACTGGATTTGTTCTGCCTATTTAGGCTGTGAAAGTAACTCACACGTTTTTACATATTCTCATTAGAGTCTTACGATCGGAATTTGCAAAAAAGGCTTCTGATGATGATTTTGTATAAAAAATGTTTAACTTGTGCTAATAAAATTCAATTTGATTTATTTGATTGATTACGTTTTGATGATGATAAAAATAAACGAATGAAAAGGGAAGAAAAAAAGCGTTGCATTCCCACGATGGAAACTTCAAATTTATTTTTATTCGTTCTTTGTATCTTGATTTGATGATGACGGCGTCCGCATGGACACCATATTGGGAAAAGAAAATTCGATCAGGCCTTGGACAGGTAACCTTAAGGGGCTATACCAGTGTGACACTTAAAACAAATCGATTTTTTTTGCCTTTTCCGACAGTTTGCCCTTTCAAGAATATCATTATCATCAATATCAATATCATTTTTTCTTGCAAAAATCGACAGTTAAATCTTTAAACGTGTTTTTCTCGAAATGGGATTTTTCAAATTTGCTGGGATTGTAACTCAAAGAGCAATTATCCAATTGACTTGAAATTTGAACTGAGTACTCTTGAATATATTTACTCTACAATGACGTAGGATATTTTTATTTGTATGAAAATTGACGATTTGGCATTGAAAAAAACGTCCATTTTTAGGCAAGAGAACAGACTTTTTTCATAACTACGCCATTTTGTTAGATTTCGATATTTTTCGAAAATCCTACGTCATTGTACAGGAAATACCTTCCAGTTTAACGACATTTTTTCCTTTTTCGGTTTCAGCTACTCAATCGGCCGGAATCATGTCAGCAGTGGAGGAACTTTTTTTTGTTGGGGCCTCCGAAGGCAGCGCATAAGTCGCATGGATCTCAATATTTTTCTATGAAAAAATTATGCAATATAGGTCAAATATAGCCAAATACGTTCTTAATTTTCCGAAACATTTAATTGAGTACTTTTCTTCCAAAAAATTCCCGAAAATTACCCAAATTTTCAGCGTTCACACTGGTATAGCCCCTTAATGCTGGCTTCTTACATCGGTATCTGGGTACTACTGATCCGGCAGACATACGGCGCCGATTCGGCATGGACTTCGGCGCCCTAACAAGGTCCTAGCAAGATTACCCGATTCAGGACTGATCAGTTTGTCTTTATTACACCCGTTCTCCGGATTCACTGATCCAGTAAATATCCAGCAGGCGGGCGCTTCTACGTTATTCCGGACCGCATCTTCAAACCTGTCTGATCAGTGATCCGACTGCCGGAACAACATTTCCAGTCGGGTTGGGTGTTTCACTCACGCTCAATCCGGCGAAGGAGACTCTGACGTAAGGATCGACGAGGTCCTTCGTTTGGCCACCGGTGAAGGCCTTCTTCACGTTCGCCATCACGCTGCTGTTCATTTTGGGCAAACCGTCGGCCCGATATATTTTCACGATGAATCGCGCGCGTTGCCTCTCGATGACGTTGGGACCGGAACTCGCCGGAAGAAGGAGATTACCCTCGATGTCGTCGTCGTCCCTCTCGACGCCTTTGCCGGTCGAGACCGAGGCTGGTATCTTCACCGGATCTCCCTTGCCGATCACGCTTATGTCACACTTGAGGTAACCCTTTGGCCCACCAGCGGCGTCCTCCGGATCCGTCAACAGTGCCCACTTGTGGTAAAATTGATGGTCTGCCGAATATCGAATTAGCGATTAGAGGATAGTTTTGAAAAAATCATTTTTCACCGATAGAGTTTACGGTGCTACCTTGCTGAGCCCACACGGTCGCAATGTCCAGCTTGAAACTGCCCAGGGTCAAGTTCGCTCGCAAAATGTTCCGCGATTGTTGCACCTGCAATGGAAACGAGAACACGGCGTTGCAGCAATGAGAGCAATAAAGTGACAACGGTGAGATGCAAAAAGGTTGGAGCGAACGTTTACTCACGGAGAGAATAATTATTTTGTCGAGGAGCATCACCGGTGGCATGTGGAAATCGAAAACGAAGTACTAGACGTGCCCGAATGGGCCGTTCGTGCCAGCAACAATGAGAAGAAAACGGAGCACGGAGATCATCAATATAATCATCTTCGTACAAATTCATATTGCATGAATCAAATTGATTGAATTCGGAGAAACAAGCCTAAACAATAATTACGTTTATTACATAAAGTTCAATATACCATACGATCGATAATCCAATTCAATATACAGGGTGTACCAAAAGTTGACGCTGAACTTCGAAAGATACATAGATGGCTACATTTCGAGAAGAAAAGTCCTTTCCCGTTTTTCTCTCTGACGCGCGGTTGCTTAGATATCATTTACTTATGATATATTTATTCAAATCAATTTAATATACAGGGTGTACGAAAAGTAAACGTTCACCTTCAAGTAAATAAATAGACGGTTGAATTTCGAAAGGAAAAGTCCTTGTCCGTTTTTCTCCCTGATGCCCCGTTGCTTAGATATAATTTAATTATGATATATTTATTCAAATCAATTTAATGTACCGGGTGTACTAAAAGTGGACGTTCACCTTCAAAAGATAAATAGATGGCTAAATTTCGAAAAACAAAGTTCCCTTCTGTTTTTCTATCCGACGCCCCATTGCCTAGATATAATTCAATTGTGATAAATTTATTCTAATCAATCTCATGTACATGATTTCTAAATAAGTAGACGGCTAAATTTCGAAACGATAAGGCCTTTTCTGTTGTTCTCTCTGACGCCCCATTGCTTAGATATAATTTACTTATGATATATTTATTTAAATCAATCTAATACACAGGGTGTACCAAAAGTGAACGTTTACCTCCGGAAGATAAATAGGTGGCTTTATTTCGAAAACAAAAGTCCTCTTCCATTTTTCTCTCTGACGCCCCGTTGCTTAGATATCATTTATCCGTGATATATTTATTAAAATCAATCTAATACACAAAAGTGAACGTTCACCTTCGAAAGATAAATAGATGGCTAAGTTTCCAAAAAAGAAGTCCCCTTCCGTTTACAGTTAACTAGATATAATTTAATTATGATATATTCACTCAAATCAATCTAATATACGGGGTGCACCGAGAGTGGACGTTGACCTTCGAAAGATACGTAGATGGCTACATTTCTAAGAGAAAAGTCCTCATCCGTTTTTCTCTCTGACGCCTCGCCGCTTAGATATCATTTACTTAAAATATATTTATTCAAATCAATCTCATATACAGGGTGTCCCAAAAGTGGACGTTCACCTTCAGAAGACAAATAGATAGCGGTATTTCGAAAAGATAAGTCCTTTCCCGTTTTTCTCTCCGACCCCGCGTTGCTTAGATATCATGGAATTTTGATATATTTATTCAAATCACTCTAACATACAGGGTGCCTCAAAAGTGGACGTTCACCTTCAGATGATACATAGATAGCTATATTTAATTATGATATATTTATATAAATGAATTTAAAATACAGGGTATCCGAAAAATTAACGTTGACCTTTGGAAGATAGATGGCTTAATTTCGAAAACAAAAGCCCTCTACGGTTTTTCTCTCCGTCGCACCCTTGCCTAGATATCAATTGATTACCGACCACCAATCGCGTGTGGCGGCAAAGTGAAACTTGCCAAGCGGGGAGTGGCCACCGCGCCGCCTGAAGCGTTCGACCCGCCCCCGTAGCCGCCTAATAGGCTCCAGCGTAGCGCAGACTCGTCAGCGCACCGGATTGGCTATCCTCAATGCATAAATATCAAAGAAACGGTGCGTCTGAGAGAAAAACGGCTAAGGACTTTTCTCCTCAGAATCTCTCCATCTACCTACCCTAAAAATATCGAATGCGATTTTCAACACACCGTGTACACAAGCCAATATCCGGAATCACCAAACATTGCATTGTCTGCACAATTCATTCTGACAATATTCCGGAAACGGATAACTTTCCGATGCGCGTTTCACGTACCTCGTTGTAGTACGGGCAATTCGTCGACTCTTTGACGCTCGTGTATTTTCGCTGATCGCCGATTTGTACGCAAACAACGGGATCCATATTGAGACCGGCTAATTGACGAGCTTCGATTATCGTTATGCAGACCTGATAGTGTTGAGCTTTCAGAGAGTAGTCGGATCTTGCGTCGGCCCCGGAACGAACCTGCTGTTAATTCAATCAACCCGTTCATACAATGAATAAATAAATAAACAAATAAACAGCCCAATATAGAATTAATAACAACAATAATATGATTTAAAAAAAACAAAAATTACAATAATAAGATTAGTAATAAAAAATAATAATAATAACAAAAGAATAAAATTATCGTCGTAAAAATGGCATATAAAAAAGAGAAAAATATAAATAAATGAAAATTGAATAGAAAAAAAAACGAAAAATGTCGAGAATTGTCAATTTGATGCGAAACGGTTCGTAGGCGATTGAGAATCGCCCACGCATTATTATTCGACCGATATACCATGGAACGAGAACCAGAATGTTTCGTTCGGCTGTCAGTCGTTATTTCTCCGTTGTCTTTAACGTTGTTCGATTCGTGATTGGTTCTGGTCGTTGGTTCGAGCCAGGCAGAGTCGTTGTCTTCGCCGCCACCGAGTACGCTGCTGCAGCAGGAATCGTCATCCGCGCCGCCCTGGTCCGACGACAGATTAGAATCGAGGGAACCGTTCGAGGCCCTTCTCGAGGGATCGTTCGTCGAGCCGCTCGTGTCGAGGAGACGATGAGTCTCGCTGCAGTCACTGCTCTCACCACCGTCGCTCGTTTGCCGGGGTGGCCTTTGCTTCCCCAGACGCATCATGTTCTTCACCGTCTTCAAGGTGGATATTCTGGCAGTGAGAATTTTATAAGCAGTGAGTAATTAAGGGGGGAGATGCCTTTAGGTGGGGAAAACAATTGCTGCTTTTTTCTAAAAGGAAAGATTTCTTCAGCATTTTTGAGACTCGGGGTATGTTTTATTACTACTTTTGGCTGTTACATGACATTTTTTGTTTTCATGAATCTTCAAAAATGGCGCTAGTATGGCACGGTCTTCTGAACTGCATTTACAAAACTGGCGTGACGTATAACGAAAAAACTAATTGAGTGGTTCTGATGAAATTTAGTATAAATCTTTTTAACCTTATAGTCTAAAAGTGACCCTAAATGATTTGTAAAATTTGAAAAAGTATTTTTATTGTAAAATGGAGCCTTTTTTTTCGGATAATTCAATATTTTTGTTTCAAAGCGTTGCGTAAAACGGGGTTAAATTGACATTAAGGTAACTTTGATAGTTTTCGGGGATACTTTAACAGAGCGCCAAAATACGGTTTTGACTAATTCTTTTCAATTTTTTTTCTATTGTTCAAGTTTATCACAATGATGCTGAAGTTGATTTTGATCTCAATGATAATTATAAGACAGATTGAGTACTTGTAATAGTACCCTAGGTACTTGATATTTTTATGTAAAATGTTTTCTTAAGGGGTTGGGCTACAGTAGCGGGTATAAAATCATGTGCGAATTTAACAATTTTTTTCGTATGAAAAAGTGATTCACTCATAAAATCAATTACATATCTATTTAGTATGAATATCAAGCTGTTATAAAATTTTTTTTTTCGATTTATTAGGTGCGCAACTAAGTTCTCGCTGTTTTTTTTAATGAAAATGCCACTCTATTGTGAAAAAATGGTTACAAATGACTCATTCAAAATATTTCCCATCGCTAGCGACAACTTTTTCCCATCTTTCTGGCAGAGCTCGAATACCGTCACCGTAGAAGTGTTCGTCTTTTGAGGCTATCCACGAATCAAGCCATTTTGAGATGTCGTCATATGAGCGGAACTGCTGATTAGCCAGATCATGTGCCATCGAACGGAACAAGTAATAATCGGACAGCGCAATATCTGGGGAATATGGCGGGTGGGGTAGGACTTCCCATTTGAGCGTTTCTAAGTAGGTTTTAACGGGTTTGGCAACGTGAGACCGAGCATTGTCATGCTGTGAAATCACTTTTTCGTGCCTCTGCTCGTATTGTGGCCGCTTTTCGCGCAGTGCTCGGCTCAATCGCATCAATTGAGTTCGATACCGTTCCCCAGTGATGGTTTCGTTCGGTTTCAACAGCTGATAATAAATAACACCGCCCTGTTCCCACCAAATATACAGCAGAACCTTCGCAGCGTGAATATTCGGCCGAGCCGACGACGTAGAAGCATGACCGGGCAGTCCCCATCATTTTGTTCTCTTTGGGTTGCTGTAATGAATCCATTTTTCATCACCCGTAACGATGCGATGAAGAAAACCTTTCCATTTTTGCCGCTGGAGCAGTTGTTCACAGGCGAAAAAACAACGTTCAACGTCTCTCGGCTTCAAATCATAAGGAACCCAAGTTCCTTGTTTTTGAATCATTCCCAACGCATGCAATCGCTTGGAAATGGCTTGGCGGGTAACTCCTAATGCTGAAGCAAGCTCTTTTTGCGTTTGGCACGGATCCTCATCGAGTAATGCCTCCAATTCAGCGTCTTCGAAGGTTTTTGGCCTTCCTTCACGTGAACGGTCATCAACATCGAAATCATCGTCTTTGAAGCGACGGAACCAATCACGGCACGTTGTTTCACTTAGAGCACCATCTCCGTAAACTTTTTGGAGTTCTCGATGCGCTTCAGTCGCCCTTTTTTTCGAATGAAAGAAGAAAAGCAACACTTCCCGCAAATGACGATTATTTGGCACAAAATCAGACATTTTCACACAACCAAAAGTATACGACGCAAAAAAAAATCACTAATGTGTCAAAGTGGTTTGTTTACCATATGTCTAAGCTTGGTTCATGACGTTTTGGTTATGTCACAATCCATCAGCACTTACTAGTGGAGCCATCTCTTGAAAAACAGCGGGAACTCAGTTGCGCACCTAATACAAAATGGTCGACTACTCGAAACTTCTCGAACCAGCTTTTTTCCAATTGGCGTGACAAATAACTTCAACAATTTTCACCCGATTTACTTCAAGTTTAAAAGTTATGTTCCTAATTGCATTTCGCTTTTGTAAGCAGTTTATGAGCAGTTATAACGAAGTTTTTCACTGAAAATTCATTTCTTAAGTTCAAATACCTACAACTTTTGAGTAAAGCAATATTTTTTAAATTCCTTACGTACTCTACGTACTCTAGGTATTCTAATGTAGATTGACGAGAATTTTTGTTTTTTGTTCTAGGTAACATTGCGGATGCTAAATGTCACGCCGCGGAGCGCCTAAAAAAAGATAACAAAAGAAAATATTAGTAGTCGGCCATTTTGTACATCGAAAAAAAATATATATATATTTTCTAACAGCTTGATATTTATACTGAATAGATCTGTAATTAATATTATGAGTGAATCACTTTTTCATACGAAAAAAATTTGTTAAATTCGCACATGATTTTATACCCGTTACTATTGCCTAAGGCCTAAATGAAAGAAAAATATTCGTTGGTTTTTTTTTTCAGATTAATCCCGCCGACGCTACCTGTCAAGTAGAAGACCGTGCCATACCTCTGCCATATTTAAAGATTAATTTTAAAAATACCATGTAACATCCAAAAGAAGCAACAAAACATCCCCTAATTCTCTAAAATGGTGAAGAAATCTTTTCTTCAAAAAAATTATGAAAAACGGCAATTTTTTCAGAAATTATTGTACCACAAAATCAGGAAATAGAGTATAATTTTTCTTTCCGACAACATAAAGCGACGATAATGTACGCACTTCCGGCCGGAAGTGGACGAAGACTCCGCGGTCCGCGAAGCGGCATTCGTTCGACCACGATGACAATGTTGAACAAAATTTTTGATACCACTCGACGTGGTCTTGTCGCTCATCGACGACGTCCCTTTCGCCTTGCTCGCGATAACTTCCGCATCTTTGGCTCCACCGGTGCCATTTTGCGCCCTCGTTGCTGCTGCTGCTTCACGGCTGGCCAAGCTTCTCTCGAGATTCGCGATATTTTCCTCGATATCGATGAGCATCTGTCGCTCGTCCTGCTGATTTTGCTGGTGGAAAATATCGGTCGACTCGGTGATCGTCGACGTAGTTGCGTACGACGAGCTCCAACTGTCGCTTCCGGCCTCATAATCCGGCGCCTCGTATCGAATTTCGAACGAAATTATCACCTGTTCGCCCAAATCACAATCAACATATAAGGCATTCCACGTCACTTCAGTCAGTAAAAAAAAATCCACAAATTATTTTGAAAAATCGAGTTACTTTGTTGAAAAATATTCACCGAGTGTCGAATATTTTTTTTAAATTTCTCACGTTCCTTCTCGTTGATTACCATTTTTTAACCATTTTTCCATTCAAATGGCTGTATCTTTGGCAGGATTTGACGTATTTACATTAGTAAAAAACGAAAATGTGCGTCTTTTTATGGCCTTCCAGAAAAAAATTGATTTAGATTTTATTGAGCAAGTCGAACGTCCGTTTCAGGGCAAAGTATGCAAAAATATTTTTGTTCTCGAGGAACGACACTCGTTATTTTATTTTTTTAAATTTCCCCAAATTGTGAATACGAAAAACGGATTTTTGGTATTTTTTATATTATGGGATTCCTAAACACCGTGAAGTAACAGCTATTTTTATTTTTTTATTTTTTCTTTTAATATTCGATTGAGGAGTGTGGAACGTCAGAAGTTTTTGAAAAATGTCGACACTCGGTGGATATTTTTCAATAAAGTAACTCGATTTTTCAAAATGATATGTGGTTTTTTTTTACCGGCTGAAGTCACGTGGAATGCCTCATATATATATTTATAAATAAGTTTTCATTTTCCGAAGCGATATTTTTAATGCTGTGAAATTCGTTGCTGTTATTCGCGAATGTGGTATCAATAATAACAAATCGATAATAGTGAATAATGATAATGATAATTAAAAAAAACGCAAAAAAGATAGCACTGATTAATTTGAGAAAATGTGGTCAGCCGGTGGTAATAATAATAACAAATAGCAATAATAAAAAATATTAAATTATAATTAATAAATAAATAGAAAAATTGATGAATAATCAAAGTAATTATAATAAAAGTGGCCATGATGATGATAATGATGTTAATAGTTATTCTTGCTAAACAATGAAAGTAGCAATGATTATAATTGATAATGATTAATAGATAAACAATAAATAAATGAGTAATGAATGTAATAATAATATATTTGGTGACCATGATAATAGTAATAATAATAATGATAGCAATAAAAAAATAATAATAATAATGATAACAGTTACTTTCATTCTTGACAAATAATTAAAGTAGTAATAATAATAATAAACCGTATCACTTCAAGGGAACGTTGTATATTGACAGTACTAATAATAATAGTGACTTACTTTTATTATAATTGTTATTGGTGTTGTTGTTCCGAATTAATAAAAATATTTTTAAAAGTAAACACACCGTATTGGTGACAATTATTATTATTGTTGTTTGGCATTAATAAAAACCAATAATTTTTCATAATAATAATAAGACTGAGAAAAATAATAATAGCAAGTTGTTATTATTGGAAGCAGCAGACGACGCACCGCGATGGGTTTGTTGTTGAGATCGACGAGGGCGTCGGTTATCGAGACACGGCCATCCCTGACAACCGACTGTAGCACGAGGCCGTAACGTCCAATCACCTTCTCGTTCCTTAATAACACGTTCCTCGAGATAACGGCCAATTGAAGAGTCTCCGAGTCTTGAACCGCCCGCCCGAAATTCCACGTGAAACGCTGCGTGCGATGGAAGTGCGAGAAGTTTTTGTTAATATATGTGCGCGTGTATATATTCAGGGTGTCCTGTTACGAATGGATAATCCTACAACCGTCGAATGGTCAGATCATGCCCTACTATATGCTGGAATTTCAGTTTAGTAAAATTCCCACGGTTTTTTAGACAAAAATAATCTACTTTTGGTTTTTCACATGCTGTTCCTACAAATGACAACTTTTTTTTACCCGGTTTACAAAAATACTCTTGGTTATTTGTTTTATCTGGAAAAGTCTTCTTTTTAACCTTAAATGTTAAGGAAGCTTTATGAAAAAAGATCTTATGCAGAATTTTCACACAAACCAATTCCAATCTGACTTTAATAGCCTGCGGTGTAAAAAAAAAATGTACTACGCATATCGTGCCAATTACGTTGAAAAGTTGCTTAGTTATTGTTGATTCATATCATTTGTAGAAATAGCATGCGAAAAAACAAAAGCAGATGATTTTTTTTTTCAAAAAATAACATGAAGCTCAAAATCTCGAAATCCGTGGGATTTTTACTGAACTGAAATTCCAGCATATAGTAGGATATGATCTGACCTATCGACAGTTGCAGGATTATCCAATCATAACAGGGCACCCTGTGTGTATATATATACACAGAAACGAGAAAAACTATCGAAGAATATTGTATCCAAATTTGGACAAAATCGGACAAGCCGTTTTCGAGATACATCTGGCACCGACTGTGAAAACTATGTTTCGAGATAATCGCGTTTGAATTGCTTCCAGCCGACGAATTTATTTTTAAAAATTCCCAAATATACCTCAATGTATATATTTTCCAATAAAAAAACCCGGATCCAATCGAAACATTAGTTTTTAAGATAAAAATTGCCGAAGTCTACCTGTTTTTCTCGCCGGTTACTCCGGTACCTCCCCTTAAGGGGCTGATAGGTCCCCTCGTTAGGAACATATCTACCCTAGGCTACCTTAATCCAAAGTCTAAGGTTTTCGAGTTATCATGGTAAGTACCGTTTTGGAAAATTTCCCAAAATCAGGTACTAACTCGTTTACCTCTTATGTGAATGCTTTTTTTTAAATAACATTAACATAAGAGGTATTATTATTTTTTGATGATTTTTTAGTTATTCAACACGTCCCATTTAGTTGGTTGTGTGGATACAGATGATTGTATTGGTGTTTGTCTATTGAATACACATTAAGCTAAGACGCAAAAAAGTTTTTAGTTACCAATTATTGTCTGTTTGAACGTTATGAACGAGTTAGTACCTAATTTTGGGAAAGTTTCCGAAAATCATACTTACCATGATAACTCGAAATCCTTAGACTTTTGACTAAGGTAACCTAGGTTTGATATGTTTCTGATGAGGTGACCTATCACCCCCTTAAGGCTTTGCATCGACCTGCCTAACACCCTGTGTGTGTGTGTGTGTGTGTGTGTGCGCGCGTGCGTGCGTGCGTGCGTGCGTGTGTGTGTGTGTGTGTGTGTGTGTGTGTGTGTGTGTGTGTGCGCGCGCGCGCGCGCGTGTGTGTGTGTGTGTGTGTGTGTGTGTGTGTGTGTACACTACCGGCGAAAAGTTTCCGGACAAAAGTTTAAAAGAGCGCCGGAACGATTCTCTATGCCATTTCGCCGGTAGTTGACCTAGGCCAATTTAATAAACGGCATTTCAAGAGGAGGGACTTCATTTTGGCTTTTTTTTATTTTTACGATTATTTTTACAATTAGCACCCGGTTTTGAAGACGAACAGTTTTCGTCGTTTTTTTTTGTTCGTTTTTGAGTGGACCCTGTTTGCAGTAGGAACACTTTTTACGCATTTCTTCGACCAAAATCATAAAGGGGGCCTAAGCTACAATTTCGTTTTTTTTTAATTTTCTACAAATTTTTTTTCCAACAATATTTCGTTTTTTGTAAAAAAATAGATAATTTGAAAATTGCTCCGGAGTACGGAAACGATACGATTTACAACAAAACCTCAAAATAGTAAAAAGTTGCATTGCTTCTTGTGAGTTCACGAGAATTTTTTCAGACTTTTTTTTTCATCTATTTCCGGTCAAAGCTCGATTGATCTTAATTAAATTTCTTCGACGAGACCAAAGTTTAATACGTAAGTCAAAAATGTAATTATATTTTACTGTTATGGTATTCAGATCAATCGAGCTTTGACCGGAAATAGATTTAAAAAAAAAATTCGATAAAAAATCTGAAAAATTCTCGTGAGCCCATACGAAGAAATGCAACTTTTTTGCTATCTTGAGGTTTTGTTGTAAATCTCATCGTTTTCGTACTCCGGAGCAATTTTCAAATTATCTATTTTTTCACAAAAATGAAATATTGTTGGTAAAAAAATCGTAGACATTAAAAAAAAAACGAAATTGAAGCTCAGGCTTCCCCCTTTATGATTTTGGTCGAAGAAATGCGTAAAAAATTTTCTTTACTGCAAACGGGGTTCACTAAAAAAGGAACAAGAAAACGACGAAAAATGGTCATTTTCAAAACCGGGTGCTGATGGTAAAAAAAATTTTCAAAATTTTTTGAATAAGCCAAAATGAAGGTAAATCCCTCCTCTTTAAAATGCCGTTTATTAAATTCGCCTAGGTCAACTACCGGCGAAATGGCATAGAAAACCGTTCCGGCACTCTTTTAAATTTTTGTTCGAAACTTTTCGCCGTCAGTGTATATATACAGGGTAAGTCCACAAGAAACAGAACACTTGAATATCTATGATGGATTTGAAAATACGAAGTATGTATCTCATGGCTATCATAATATATTTTTTTCATTTAATTTTTTTTATTTGTTCTTCTCAAGACTATTAAAGTTTTCAAAAATGGAATGTCACATTTTGCCCTTTCGCATTGTAGCCGGCATCCAAACGAATTCAACCATGTAATATAGTATACCCTTCAAATGACCTTCAACCCAGAAATATTGAATAAATAATAATTCAACGTGTAAGAGATGTTTTTCTTCATTTCTGTTACGCTAAATGATTCCTGTGAGCTGGGTTATATTCAAATGCATCACAATAACACGACAGAGCAACAGGTTCGGCGATGACAGAAGATTTACGAAACATCTTCACCTATTCGTATGTACACAATCGGATTTATCAGATACTTATAACTCTGAATACCTTCTTGCTATCAGTTTTCTGAAGTTTCTCAACTTTCTAATCTATCAGTTTATCGATAAACATTTTACAATGCGTTAGTCGAAGAAAGAAAAGATCGACATGATTTTCATTTATGGAAAAAGTCGACAGTGCTTAAGAGAAGCAGTATGGCTCTACGAAGATCGATTTCCTTATCGTAATAATCTTCGTTGTGTTATCATGATACATTTGAATGTAACCTGGCTCACAGGAATCATTTAGCGTAACAGAAAAAATTAAAAACTCTCACACGTTGGATTATTATTCATTATTCAATATTTCTGGGTTGAAGGTCATTCGAAGGTCATCCTATGTTACATGGTTGAATTCGTTTGGATGCCGGCTACAATGTGCAAAGGGGGAAATATGCCATAAAAAAAACTTGAATGACCTTCGAAAAACTGAAAAAAAAAATTGTGATAGCCATGTGCGTCCTTTCAAACCATTCAAATTCCTATATTTACGTGCTTCGTATTTTCGATGAGGGCTTACACCTAGTTTAAGTTTTTAACCATTAGTAATCACACTTAGCTAGAATCACGTTATAATCATACTGGATCCATGGGACCCAGGCGTTTTTAAATTGTTACAAATAATGAAATGATGCATTGAGCGATATGAACAAAATAGTGAGGTATAATTTGAACCTTGTTTGATACAAGGAAATTGGTTAGAAATCAAAAATTGAATTTTAAATATGCAAAAAATATTATGCAAAAAAATCTCGTGAAAAATGACTTTTTTTTACAAAAATTGTGCTGTAACTCTTGTAATTATTGACAAAAAAATGGCTTTATAATCTGAAAACAATGTACTTTGAAATAGACATAGCGGTTTCTGTGGACTTTCCAAAAAGTATATTTATTGCATCCAACGCAGGTGCGATTTAGAAAGAAAGAATGAAACGCTTACGCATATTTAAAATCTACGGTCTCGGTACTGAAGTTGAAGATCCGAACTATCGTTAGATGGCGCCACAAAACCTAATTTATCGATTTTAGTGAGCAGTATTCCAGGTCAAAAGAGGGTCTGGGTCCCGTGGACCCAGTGTGACTAATAAGGGTTAAAAATATCGATTTTTTGGTTTTCGGCGGATTCTCAGAGCATAAAATTTCAAAAACATTCTCTGAAAATTTAAAGTCTATCGGTTCAAGATTTAGGGAGTTATGGGCGTTTATGGGTTCCGCGAAGCGGCGAACCGGCGAACTTTAAACGCGTTTTTCTCAAAATTACTTTTTCAAAATCAGTGACCGCGATATCTCAAAATTCACTGCAACAATCAACTTCAAATTTTACAAGCTTCCTTTACATAACCACAACCATTTTCACCGAAAATCGATACTTTCACATTGGACCGCGGCGATCTTTTCAAAAATCAATATTTCATTAAGGCCTTAGGCCTCAGTAACGGGGATAAAATCATGTGCGAAAACAACAATTTTTTTTTCGTATGAAGAAGTGATTCACTAATAACATTAATTACACATCTCTTTAGTATGAATATCAAGCTGTTAGAATATATATATATATATATATATATATATTCGATGTACAAAATGGCCAACTACTCGAAACTTGTCGAAACAGCTTTTTCCAATTGGCGTGACAAATAACTTCAACAATTTTCACTCGATTTACTTCAAATTTAAAAGTTATGGTCCTAATTGCATTTCGCAGAGAAGTACGTACGGAAATTCTGATTAATCGAAAACTTTTCATTTTATGAGCAGTTTATGAGCAGTTATAATGAAATTTTTCACTGAAAATTCATTTCTTAAGTTCAAATACCTACAACTTTTGAATAAAATAGTATTTTTTAAATTCCGTACGTACTTCTCTAGGTATTCTAATGTAGATTGACGAGAATTTTTGTTTTTTGTTCTAGGTGAAAAATTGTGGATGCTAAATGTCACGCCGCGGAGCGCTTAAAAAAAAGGTATCAAAAGAAAATATTAGTAGACGGCCATTTTGTACATCGAAAAAAAATATATATATATTTTCTAACAGCTTGATATTCATTTTTTTTCTAAACAATAAAAGGATATGTAGAATATTTTCCCAAAGTTTCAAAGCAAAATTCGAAAAACTCGAAACGTTACAGCCCGTCAACGCTGTGCCTCACCGCTCGGATTCGGAGCGGACGTGAACTTCAAACGCGTTTTTCTCAAAACTGCATTATCAAAATTGGCGAGCAGGATTACTTAAAAACTATTAAGCCGATTGAGTTGAAACTTGGTAGAAATATTGATAATACTGGTACCTTCTACTTGGCGAGAATTGGTGTTTGAAAAATTGGAAAAAAAGACTGTTTCAATCCACATTTTACAGAAATGTTACGTGAAATGTTGATTTTTTTTTGTAAATACGTGCCTTTTTCTTAAATTTGCATTTTCTCCATTTTAATTACTGTCACATAGACGCTACACATGCTCTAACTGAAAAAATGTTTGAACTTTTTTGCAAATCAAAGTCTACGGGAAGCTAGACTGCACGCCGATTCGCACCTCCCGCGGTCACCTTGCTGTAACACTCTGCCACGGCTCCGCCATTTTGATGATGAATTAATTAAAAAAAATTGTTTTGTATATTTTAATATACTATTAAAGTATACCTAAAGTGTCATAATTGTAGAATAATTATTTCTTAGTTTAAAAAATCCGTCAATATTGCTTATTTTCTTCCTGTCTAAATGTATATCCCGCGTTAACCTGATTCTAGCAGGAGGCCCACTTCCGAATATCCCATGCAGAGATTGCCATGAGTTGCCCAATGTTACGATCAGGCCAATATTGGGACCATCGTATAAGCCAACAAAAGAGAAATAATATTGGCCCATTACTGTTCCGCTCTAAACTGAAAACTGGCACAATATCGGCCCATTACTAAAGATTATCCTGGCCCATCTTTCAAAACCAATAAACAGCAGTGATAGTTAAACTAAATTTGCCAATCCTAAAGCTGGCAATCCTAAAATACTGGCTATTACATTGGCTCATTATTGTCTCGTTCTAAATTGAAAACCGACACAATATCGGCCCATAGTTAAAGCCTATCATGGCCCATCTTTTAAATTCATTAAACAGTCATGATAGATAAACAATATTTTCCAATTTTTAAACTGGCGATGCTGAAGTACTTCCAATTGCATTGGCCCATTATTGTTCCATTATAAATTGAGAACTGGCACAATATCAGCCCATTACTAAAACCTATCCGGGCCCATCTGTTAAAACCAATAAACAGCCGTGATAGTTCATGGAAATTTGCCAATTTTAAAACTGGCAATGCTAAAATACTGGAAATTACATTTAATTAATCTAAGCCCTTTATTGGCTAAGTGGGTCAGACCATACCTGCTTTTATTTTATTTCAGCCTTGGGTTATTCATTATCTGTATATTGTGCCAGAATAGGCAAATAACTGGCACATCATATATTAATCGTCTATATTTTGTAGTTCAGTTTTTGTAATCATGTCTTGGCCTATTATTGGCATTTGTAAATAACCAACATAAGTAAGTAAAATATGCCAATTTTGAAACCTGTCATATACGCAAATCACAATTTATTTCAAGGTTATTCCATGAAATATGTATCCATAAGGACCAATCTCGGGCCAATCTTGGCCCGATATAGGTTGAATATTTATCACGCACTCAAACAAACCCAAACAACCCACGGCCCAATATTCTAGATAGACTAACTTCTAGATAGACCAACTGTGAAAGCCCATCATAGAGCCAGTGGTCAATTTCTACATAGGCCCTTTAAGAGGGCCCACATAGGGCCAAGTGCAGTCACCAACATTGCGGCTACAATGAATTAAATCGTCGGCCGAATAATTGTTGGCTCTGTTGGCCGTTATCGGGCCGTTCTTATCATTTCTACAAAGGCACCTCATTGGTAAATACTCACGGCCCAATATTCTAGAAAGGCTAACTGTGAAGGCCCGTCCCAGGCCCAACGGTCAATCTCTACATGGGATTTACCAAATTCACGAAAATTCCTCTTTTTCCGGCCACGAGCTGGGACACTGCCGACATTTTGCGACTCGGAAAAATATGATTTTCAATGGTATTTCAAATCCGCTTAGAAAATAAATATAGCGTATTTCCGTTGAAGGCGGGAATGGGGCAAGCAGGAGAGCGGCAGATAGGGGAGACGATAAGGAGAAACAAAGAGGAATGGAATAGGCCGGAAGAGCGGTACAGAAGTTGGCGGAGCAAGTGCAGAGAATATGCGAAAAGATTCGCCGGTCCAATTTCTGCATAGAATATAAAGAAAGGAAAAAGAGGTAGGAATGGAAGACTATTGGGATAAAGGAACAACAAGAAAAGAGATCAGGGAAATGTGGGCTACAATGAGGTGCGAGAGTGTGGGAAGAGAAGCAGAAAAGGGTTTCAAAGACACACGGTATAGAGTATGCGAGAAAGCGGAGAAAACTTTGGCACATATTTGGGAGGGCGAGGAGGCCAAGAAAATTATGGATGAGCAGGTCCATGGAAAATTTTTAAAGAGTGGGAAAAGCAGCAAAGAAGGGAACCAAATGGAGGGTGGAGGAAGACACTAAAGGGAAAGGATTTAGTAGAAGAGATGTGCGAGGTTGCGAGGCAATTTGAGAATATGGCGAGGAAAAAGGGGTCAGGGGGGCAGAGATAAGGAAAGCGAAGGAAGGCAAGAAAGCGGGGAAGGAATTTGTATAAACGCAAGAAGCGCAATGATAATAGGATTAATGTTTTTGATCTTTAATAATAAGAAGCTTTGTAAAAAAAGAAAGAAAGAAAAGAGGAAATGTAAAAAGCCCGCAAGGGTGTACATGAAATGAAAGATTCTACTACTTCTATAGCGTATTTTTGTAACGAGTCATATTTCCCAAAAAAAGCATTTTCAAAAAAAAATCGAAATTCCATTTTGAGTACAGGAGACTAAAGATAATTGAATCCCGAATACGAAACGAAAAAAAAACTCCCAAAGATCCATTTTGAAGGTGGAAAAATGCAATTTAATTTCTTTACCCCTTCTTTGTCACGCTGGGTCATTTTGACCCGGACGAATTTTAAATAAAATGCTCACTTCCCCAAAATTGTACGTTTCAAATAATTTTTACAACAATTCAATTTTATACTTTCCGAATTTTAATTATGCAGACATATTAAGAAATGTTTAAAGTGTATGCCGGATTTTTTTTCAATAAAAACCGAGCAATGGGTTAGGGGCAGGTGGATGAAGTACTATCTGGGTCAAATTGACCCAGTGTTTCAAAATTATGGCCAAATATAAGTGTGTCAAGAAAGGGATAAAATGAGGTTTTTTAAAAATGTGTTTCGGATGCGGAATTTCCTTGTCTCTACTTTGCCGAACCCAAAATTCCATCGCGATTTTTCCAGAATCTCCGAGAAAGAAGACTCGTCACAAAATTAAACAATATTTATTTTCGAAGAGGACTCGAAGATCCATCGAATATTAAATACATTTTTCTTTTCTTCTTATTAGTCATTATTACTTTGTTCGTGTACGAAAAAAGTGCACTTTCCAAAAATATCTTTATTCGATAGTATCGCTTTTTAGCAATATTGCCTGAAGATTTCATTGAAATATTCCTAAAATTTAATGAGCTACAGCTTCCAATAGTCGGCCGGGTGAGCGGTAGCAGCACCGTACTACAAACTTTAAGGGGAGGCACCTGAGTAAACGGCGAGAAAAACAGGTAACCTTCGGGAATTTTTATCTCGAGAACTAATGTTTCGATTGGATCCGGGTGTTTTTTATTGGAAAATATGTACATTGAGGTATGTTTAGGAATTATTTTAAATAAATTTGTTTACTGGAAGCGATTCAAACGCGATTATCTCGAAACATTGTTTTCAAAGTCGGTGCCAGATGTATCTCGAAAACGTCCTGTTCGATTTTGTCCAAATTTGGATACAATATTCTTCGATAGTTTTTCTCGTTCGCCACGTAGGGGTTTTTCATTTGATTGAACGATTGCTTTTTATGCAATGTGTATGAAATCCAAAATCGTCGGAAATTGCGAACGAAAACGAATGTTAAATTGAAACGGTCGCAATTACGTCAAAAATGAAAATTTCAAAAAAATCCTACATGGCGAATGAGAAAAACTATCGAAGAATATTGTATCCAAATTTGGACAAAATCGGACAAGCCGTTTTCGAGATAAATCTGGCACCGACTTTGAAAACTACCCAGGCAGCATAAATGTCCAATTGACGTCGATAAGTTACCGTTGTCAGGTTACCTTTAAGATATGACCGTAATATAACTATTCGACATCTGTCAAATAACATCTCGTAGAATGTTGCCGTAAAGTTATCTTTTTTATGATATCTTTCGGCGATGAAAACGGATGTCTAAAAGGTATCCCAAAATATTATCCAATTGGTGACTTTTTTTAGTTATCAAAAATTTATCTATTTACTGTTATCTATTGTATCTAGTTCAACGTTATCCAAAGGATATCATAAAGACGAATTACATAAGACGTCTTTTTCATGACATCTTTCAGATATCGGTAATATGCTGTCTTTTGAGATATTTAGTATTGGCGGGAAATGGTAAAAAGTCATCCAAATGTTGTCCTAAAGATCACATCGAACGGATCACTTTTATCATAGTGAGAATGTAGCGTGTCATATTTCATTTCACCGGCAAAAAATTGCGTGTAACAACAAGTAGTTGAAAAAATAAAGGTGCTGAAACATATATACGTGAGTGCCTTTTATCCTACTATTCTTTTCGCCTCTGTGAGTACATATATGTGTTTAATGGCCTATCTTTTTATTCTAAAAACGTATGTCTGCTTTTGAGGTTATCCACGGGATCGCTTGGAGCATGGCAACCACCAAAAGACGTGACTACAAGGGGAGAGCAGTCTAATAACGACTGTACCGTTTTTATAATATTAAATTACATTTCACTCATAATGAATTAATCGATGTTTTATTTATAATGACCTAGCCCACTTCGAAACCGACATAACAATATCTTATCAATTTCTTCATGATAAAAATTACCTTATTAACAGTCTAGATTATTGAGCCATATTAAATATTCTAGATTATTAATAGGTTAATTTTTATAAAGAAATGGATAGGATATTGTTATACATATATATCGCCAATAAGTAGATATCCTTTCGATAGTACTCTTCGATACCGTTTAGATGTCGTTTTGTTAACCTCATTCGGATGCCTATTGGACGACTTGTAGATGGCAGTGGTATCTTGGCATTTTTTTGCCTTTAAGAAGATATCTTTAAGATATATCGATTTGATGACTGCGCTAACGTACCGACAACCGAAACGAGTTAACCTTTTGTCGACACTTTGTTAAGGGGTTACCCTCACTTGCGATTTTGAAAAAATCGATTTTTTTATTGCATTTTTTTGAAGTATAAGTATCTGAGAATATGTCCTTAAAATTTCAAGTCGATCCGAACAAAATTGACTGAGATATGAGCGTTGAAAGAGAAGAATCCGCGTTGAAAGAGCGTTGAAGGAGAAACTTTAAACGCGTTTTTCTCAAAATGGCATTTCTAAAGTCGGTGACCAAGATTACTCGAACACTAATGAACCGATCTTCTTGAAATTTTGCAGGCTTATTTAATACATAGAAATGTAGTCTTTAATCGTTCGATTTTTTTTTCGAAAAAAAATGGCCGTTTTATAGCCAAAAAAACGGCCGTTTTTTTCGTTAAAATCGAACCATTAACTTTGACTGTCCGCCATTTTGTGAAAAATGAATATTTTTTAAAATCCTTCGATTGAAGACTAGTTTATACTTATATTTGACTAAATCCATCCGCATTTTTTTTCCAGATGATCCACTTCGCCGCAATGTTGGTCACCGCAAACCGTGTATATAAAAACATTATTACATTGACGGCCATTTGCCACTAAACAATGTAATATTTTTCAATAAAAAAATTACTGAAAGTTCTTCAAGATGTGTTCTTTAAGATGGTATATTGATCGATTGAAAAAGTTTTGTAGTTTTCTTTAAAAAAATTCATGAAAAAGGCCTTTTTTCCGCTACAAGTGGGGGTAACGCCTTAACCATTAAAAGTTGCCGTATAGTTAACTATCGGACACAAATAAGTTATCTGCCAAGCGGGCATAAGTGATACGTTTTGTAATACAAAACGGCATCTTTTTGGACAACCAAAAAGTTATCCGTATCCGTTTCGCGATATCTTTCGGATGCCATATAGATAACATTTTGCTACCTGGGTATGTTTCGAGATAATCGCGTTTGAATCGCTTCCAGCCGACGAATTTATTTTTAAAAATTCCTAAATATACCTCAATGTACATATTTTCCAATAAAAAAAACCCGGATCCAATCGAAACGATAGTTTTTGAGATAAAAATTCCCGCAGTTTACCTGTTTTTCTCGCCGTTTGCTCAGGTACCCCCCTTTAAACGCGTTTCTCTCGAAATACTGTTTTCAAAGTTGGTGGACGTGATATCTCGGGAACCGCTTGATGAATTGTGTTCAAATTTGGGGGAGATACGATGAGAAACATTCAAAGGTCGTTGACGATCGCACTTTTTCAAAATCGATCTTTACTTCTTAATAGTTACGTAAAAATGACTTTTTTCATAGATTTTGTTGCTCGAGTTTGAATTCATCGCCACGTTTGTAAAAAAATGATAAAAAAAATCGACGATCGTCGAAGACTCGTGTATATTGTTGACTTGAATAATCCGATTGGCTTTCACATTTCCGATGGACCGTTTAAGGGGTCTCACTTTAGACGCTAAAAAAGGCTATTTTCATGGTTCTTTAAATCGGTTTATATTATAAATATTGATATAAAAGTTCATACACTTAATAAATACACTATCGATATACATTTGATTTTTTAAATATTTTTTTTGATCACGCTTTATAGACGGAAATGGTATTAAAAAAAAGTCCTAAAAAAATTGTAGGTCTGCGCTGTTGATGAAATCTCGAAGATGGGTCATCCGGCACAAAAAAATCAAACGGTTTTAGATTCAGTATGTTAACGGCTATAGCGCATATCATACGATTTTTGATACATGCAAAAATAACAAAATGGCGGCATTTACGAAAAAAAAAAAACAAAAAACGTGTTTTTCACCGTTTTTGGAAAAAAAAATAGTAAATATCAAAATTTTAAAAAATCCTTGATATGCGCTATAGCTATGGTTGTAAAGAATATGTGGTTAACATTTCATAAGGATCGCTTCAGTAGTTTCGAAGATTTCACCAACAAGCCGTCGAAAAACGTTGTTTCGAGAAAAACGCGTTTAAAGCTTGTTTAGGTTACATAAATACACAAAAAAAAAATTTCGTATGTATTTCGAAAGTGTATTTATTTGGTGTAACAACTTTTATATCAATATCTATAATATAGACCTATCAAAAAAAATTCATGAAAATAGCCTCTTGTTTGGGTCTGGAGAGCTGGAAAGTGTCCACCGCGAAAGCTGGAAAGTGTTCACCGCGAAAAGTCGCGAAAAAATTTCATCATCAGCCGGCGGCCATGTTTGTGTTGTTTTTCTGTTTTTTTTCATAATTTTTTTCAAACACTCTCAACACATGAACCTTAGTGTTAAAAAAACGCCCCTTAAAAAGCCACAGCCGTCACAATTAGCACCCCGTCAGCGCGAGTGTATCTCGGGTACCTGATTGACTCTGACGACGCGATTCTCGTCCCCGTCCGCGAGTTCCTCAGCTTCGAGATTGCTCGAAGAGTGCGAGACCCCTGTGCGAAACGAAACAATCCTCGGCGATGTATTTATTCCGCGACGAGGAGAAAACAGTGGAGAAAAAGGTCGATAGTTCGGCGGTCGATACGGCAATTCCCGTACGTACCTCGAAAGTCGATCTTCACGAATTTGTCGCTTCCTTTTTTCCCGCACTTCAGACCCGTCAAGCTCCGAACGATCACGACAATCGCCATATCGCGCGCGTGTTTGTGTACACTTTACGAACTGTCTGTCGTAAAGGAAGATGATAAAAAGTGGGAACTTCCGGTCCGGGTGATCGCGAGTCGAGGAAGAGCGAACGGAAGAGGCGGGGATGATCCGTGAATCAAATGACAAGTGCCATATTATGCGATATTCTCGTCGGGCGAATACACCATCGCGATGACAATAGCGGGACGATTCTCGCGTAGCGCTCTCCGGCGACACAGCTTCTCAACCCTCGCGGCGCGCGTACGGTCGTAGCCACACTGAACTCTCTCCCGCTCTCTCTCTTTCTCTCTCTCTCTTTCTCCCTCTCTCTCTCTCTCTCTCTCTCTTTCTCTCTCTCTCTCTTTCTCTCTCTCTCTCTCTCTCTCTCTCTCTCTCTCTCTCTCTCTCTCTCTCTCTCTCTCTCTCTCTCTCCCTCTCTCTCGCTCTCCCTCCCCCGCCCTTTCTCTCTTTTTCCAGCGCAACGCACACTTCGAAGACTTCTTCTCGAACCTTATATCTCACACTTCATTTCTCCGGGGCGGGTGGGCGAACAGCAGCAGCGCACGCGCAGCCTCGCAATCTCAACGGAGAGCTTTGCCATCGTCCCCGCCACGCATATGAATTGTTTATGGTGCGCGCGTATACGAGTAGCTATATATATATATATACACATATGTATATACATCGTAAAAAAATAACAAAGCGGCGCCGTAGCAAGGAACGTGCGTGCACGTGCAAAAATATTCCTATTTATGCGCATTCGTCCGTAGAAAGCGTTTCGATAAGAATGAGGGAGCGAGGGAGAGAGAACGCAAGGCCAAGATAATTATAACTGTATATACACACAGAGATCGAAATCATCCCCGAGGTCACTAAGTCGCGGTCAATGGGTCACCTACAAACTCGTAGATAAGGAATTTATAGGATTCGTAGAGGATATTTACAGGTTTTGAATGCTTCAAAATTCCATTTATACGGGATGTCCCTCTTATCTCTGCCACCCGAAATAACTCGGTAATTATCGACGTCGGAAAAAAAAGTTTCAGACTAAAGTTGTACGGTGTGAAGGGGGCCATCAAATGCAAATAACACACGTAAGTATGTTATTTGAACGCATCTATCCGTGTTATTTTTACACCGTTCCCAGATAGACGGATGTACCTCATATTGTCATCATATGTACATCATCACTGCGCCATAGAAAGTCTCACAGTTGTGTATCCCTTATGTGTGCTCCCGTTGAAGTCATATTTGCATCACATGATGATTCACAATAATACATCCAAATGAAGCAAAGTTGTTCTCATGCGAATATGCATGCAGTGAATTCATCAGACTAGCAAATTTGGCTCAAGAATATCTAACAATAAGTGAGGGCATATGGGGCTCATATGGGTGTCACGGCGTGAAGATACTGTACCGTGCTCATACGGAGCTCATAATAGCGGCATGGCGTGACGGAACTATGCTGTGCTCATACGGAGCTCGTATTAGCGGCATGGCGTGACGTAATTATGCTGTACTCATACGGAGCTCATATTAGCGGCATGGCGTGGGGTAACTATGCTGTGCTCATATGAGTGTCATAGCCAGAAAAATAAAAAAAATCCAAAAATATTGATTGAAAATATCTGGTAAGATTTTTATATCCCCATATGCTTTCTTTATGTTCCTGCCTATATGAGAAATGGATTAAAACGTATTCTGCCTTGTTAAATTTTGTACGTACCTACGGTTTGAACCACGTCTTCTATTTCGGGTCTGAGCGCGCTACCTACCGAGCCATTCGAACACTTGTGCAAACTTTCTTTGTGTCTGCCTATTTGTATGATTCTGGATTTGTATGCATATCCCTGTCATATTGCGTATACGGGATGTATCACTGACGAATATACTAGACGTGCGCAAAACACTGCTTTATAAAGTAATGTGATATGGCATTACATTTCGTATCGAGTGATATTACATTACAGCATCACCCTAAACATCACCCGAGATGGCGCCCCATGCGGCAGCTCACTATCACGTCTTGTGTGACATTGTAATGGAATGCTAGGGTGTAATATAAAGTAATAGATACATTAACACCCGTATTCATAGTCGTTCCTTAAGAAACAAGGATTCCTCATTCCGCGTTTCGTTGTGAACGCGAAATGAGGAATCCTTATTTCTTTAGGAACGACTATCTTTCTGAGGGAATCGGCTCTACTTCGATCTCATTATCGACATTTCTATTGGGAAGAGATACAAGCTGTCTGTCGCTATTTACTTGAACTTTCGGATGGATGGCTGTCATATGTCGGCTCAGGCTTCCTATTGAGCTGGAAGAAATTGCCAATATACGCCAGCAGTAGCCACATTTGGCCTTTTCGCTCGGAACAACTTCTTCGAAGTGATTCCGAAGAGGGTTACTTTTTCTCTCAGTCGCCATTATACACTAACATGTGCAAGTAATGCTATTGATGATGACCGCGTACTGTAGCATTACACGAAAGCTGGGTTTAGTGCTCAACCGACATCAGCGCTCATCGTCGTATTGCATATGTGTGGCATATAACTATATACGCTCGACTGACATCAGCGCTCCCCGTCGGTCGAGCACTAAACCCAGTCTGATATATTACGCGTTATATGACCCGACACTCGACCGATATCAGCGCTCGCCGTCGGTCGAGCACTAAACCTAGCCTTAGTGTGATGTGTAATGCTTCATTTGGTCGAGTCATGTGTAATGCTACAGTACGCGGTCGGGTGATATCACGCGTAATGCATCAATCGTATCACTTACACACGTCTAGAATATACATATCGCCGTCATATTGCGCTCATCGAATGTATCACTTACAAGGAGAAGCCTGGATGTCGCGAATCGGATTCTTCTTTCGCGTGGTGAAAGTTAAAGATCTCCGAATTAACGTCATTTTTTATTTTTGTTCCAATAGGCCTTAGTTGCTGAGATGTCGCGATTTGAAAATTTGGGAGTTTCGGCTCGCGCGTAGAGTACGTTGAGCGTTGACGCTTGCGACAAGAGCGGCCGTAGCTAATACGGTAAGACGACGGACTGGCACTCCGAAAGTTTACCGAAAGAAGTCAATTCGAAAATATGTATTACGAGTTTTATTCATCTATTATATTAAAATTATTAATCCAATAATGAAGTCACAATTACATAGCAAAATAATATTGTATTACAAATAATTAATCTAATAATCAAGTCACAATTACAAAGCAAAATAATATTGTATAACAAATAATTAATCTATTAATCACGTCACAATAAGAAAGCAAAATAATATGGTATAAAAAATAAATAATTAATCCAATTCACAGGAAAGTGAATATTTGAAGATATATATGCTTTCCTGATAGAATCCGCAAGGTTAAATGTGGTTGCGGTGGTATTACGTTCATTTTATGTTCGTGGTGTCGTAAGTGTTTGTGCTTCCTTTGCTTTTACGATAGTTTCCACCCTCTAATTTTCAACATACTGATTTGATAGAAGAAGAATCAGAATAATTACCTGCCGCGAAATTTGTAAGCGTGAATTAGATTAATTATTTATTTTTTATACCATAGTATTTTGCTTTCTCATTGTCACGTGATTAATATATTAATTATTGGTTATACAATATTATTTTGCTATGTAATTGTGACTTCATTATTGGATTAATTATTTTAATATAATAGATAAATAAAACTAGTAATAGATATTTTCGAATTGACTTTCTTACCTGCACATGCAAAGTCTTATGAGAGATTATAAAATAAAAATTGAATTAAAAAAAAAAGCATGGGGACGCGGACCGTGAACTTTCAGAGTGCCGGTCTTACCGTATTAGCTACGGCCGCTCTTGTCTCAAGCGTCAACGCCCAACGTACTCTACGCGCGAGCCGAAACTCCCGAATGTTTAAGGGGTTACCCCCACTTGCGATTTTGAAAAAATCGATTTTTTTTATTGCATTTTTTTAAAGTATAAGTATCTGAGAATATGTCCTGAAAATTCCAAGTCGATCCGAACAAAATTGACTGAGATATGAGCGTTGAAAGAGAAGAATCCGCGTTGAAAGAGCGTTGAAAGAGAAACTTTAAACGCGTTTTTCTCAAAATGGCATTTCTGAAGTCGGTGACCAAGATTACTCGAACACTAATGAACCGATTTTCTTGAAATTTTGCAGGCTTATTTAATACATAAAAATGTAGTCTTTAAACGTTCGATTTTTTTTCCTCGAAAAAAATGGCCGTTTTATAGCCAAAAAACGGCCGTTTTTTTTCGTTAAAATCGAACCATTAACTTTGACTGTCCGCCATTTTGTGAAAAATGAATATTTTTTAAAATCCTTCGATTAAAGACTAGTTTATACTTATATTTGACTAAATCCATCCGCATTTTTTTTTCAGATGATCCACTTCGCCGCAATGTTGGTCACCGCAAACCGTGTATATAAAAACATTATTTCATTGACGGCCATTTGCCACTAAACGATGTAATATTTTTCAATAAAAAAATTACTGAAAGTCCTTCAAGATGTGTTCTTTAAGATGGTATATTGATCGATTAAAAAAGTTTTGTAGTTATCTTTTAAAAAAATCATGAAAAAGGCCTGTTTATTGCGCTACAAGTGGGGGTAACGCCTTAAATCGCGATATCTCAGCAACTAAGGCCTATTGGAACAAAAATAAAAAACGACGTTAATTCGGAGGTCTTTAACTTTCACCACGTGAAAGGAGAATCCGATTCGCGACATCCAGGCTCTGCCTTCTCCTTGTAAGTGATACATTCGATGAGCGCAATATGACGGTGATATGTATATTCGTCAGTGATACATCCCATAAGCGCAATATGACAGCGATATGCATACAAATCCAGAATGATACAAATAGGCAGACACAAGGAAAATTTGCACAAGTGTTAGAATGGCTCGGTAGGTACCGCGCTCAGCTCTCGAATTAAAAGACGCGGTTCAAACCGTAGCTAGGCACAAAATTTAACCATGCAGGAGACATTTTAATCCATTTGTCATATAGACAGGAACATAAATAAAGCATATGTTTTTGAAAAAATGGAAAAAAAAACTACTCAAATTTGCATTTTCTTCATTTTAATCACCGTCACATAGAAACTATACATGTTCTAACTGAAAAAATGTTTGAACTTTTTTGCAAATCAAAGTCTACGGGAAGCTAGACTGCACGCCGATTCGCAACTCCCGCGGCGACCTTGCTGTAACACCCTGCAACAGCTCCGCCATTTTGATGATGAATTAATTTTAAAAAATTGTTTCACATACTTAAATATGCTATTAAAGCATACCTTAAGTTTGATCATTTTAGAATAATTATTTCTTACTTTAAAAAATCCCTCAATGTTGCTTATTTTTTTTCCTACGTATACATATACATATACGTATAGCGTTATATATACACACACACACACACACACACACACACACACACACACACACACACACACACACACACACACACACACACACACACACACACACACACACACACACACACACACACACACACACACACACACACACACACACACACACACACATATATATATATATATATATATATATATATATATATATAACGCGATTCGTTATGTACGTCGTTTATGTACATATGCACACATAAACGACGTATCGCGTGAGCGCGATTATAATGGGCAATAATTACCACGTTTTTTTCATTATAATACGCTAGGGCAAGGGGAACGGACGTAGAGGGTAGAACTATGGATCAATAACTGCGAAAACGTAGTTCAGCTAGAGAGAGAGAGAGAGAGAGAGCGAGCGAGAGAGAGAGAGAGAGAGAGAGAGATCCTAAAGGAGGTAGAGAGTGAGAGGAAAAAAGTCTACAGGACGTATATCATTCTACTCGCTAACTGTTCAGCTCTTATTCGTTTCACTACGAGTCATGTGCGTGCCACGCACGTTATCCCTCCGAGAGGTGCGTGCACGAGAAAAACGTGCGCACAATACAAATGGCAATGGAGATAATACCTCGAGATAATTATTGCGTTTTTCGCACGTAATATATTTGTCAAGAGTCACGAAGATGTACAGCGATAATATATACATATGTATATAGCATTTTAAGGCCCCAGTGTAAAGCTCCCACAATACCGAGTATAATTACAATCAAAGAATGGGAGAAAAGAAATTCCTGCTCAATCTTATTGTCCGAAGGGTATGAGAGGCTAAAGACCGAAAGCGAAGAAAAGATTCGCGCTAATGCAAAAATCGTCGAGTCGAATACCACGAGCGATAGTACAAAAGTCTGTGGTTACGGATGAACGGATGAGAGAATCCAGTGGATGATTTTTATACACGTAAAAATGATGTTGACGATGACAGCCTGGTGAGGATGAGTCGGCTGCTAGTGGGGGTTCCTACAAGTGAGCCTTGTCGAGAACGTTCCCGACGACCGGCAGAGTCTTTATGCGCTCGCTGACGAAGTCCAGACAGGAACGAGCCGTGTCGAAGTGCTTGTAGACGAGATATAGCATGCCGAGGTAAAACGAGTATACGGTCACGATGTGAAGAACGTACAGTCTGCAAGAGAGTGAAGAACATTATTTAGCGCTCTGTATATGTATATATCAGGGGTACGAGTAAGTTCTATAGGACCCGGGAAAAAAATGGACATATATCAACATAAATAATCATGTATGATCTTGTCATAAATGATCATTAACGAAATTCGTCTCTATATATTCATATATAGTAATATGTAGCTATATATGATCACATCTAATCATATATGATTATATATACTCATATATGATTATGTATACTCATATACTATTGCATATAACGATATATAACCATGTTCAGTCATACATTGATTTGCATACATACGCATGAATAAGAAATTACTTTTAAATCGCCATTTTAGTACGTTTATGAAAAAAGAATAAAATATTATCAGCATCACATGCTGATTTTGCTGCTTATAGACAGTATCGTATGAAAAATGACACGCAGCATACATGATCCTGTATGATATTAAAATAGTCTGTAGTGGTATGATATATGGAATAATATCCATGGTCATATATGTTTTCGTTGTTATATAGGTTCAAATATTGTTGTTGCGGATAATTACGATTACGTATATGATTATATATGACACCTAAATAGTTTGTACATCATATAAAGGTTCATACATACAACCATATGTTCATATACGAGTTCAGAGTACCAACTTTTGAACATACATGATCATATATGGACATATATGGTCCACATCAGACAAATAAATACTTTACATGGTAATATATCTACATATATGATCATTCATGATATCATGTTGAGGCATATATAATTGTATATAATGTTATATATGAGTATAAATAATTATATATGTTTGTATATGTCCATTTTTTCACGGGGATTGACAAGAGCCCAGGTAGGGAATCAAAAGGCTGACGATGGAAACAAACTTGCGTGAGCCTTGTTTCACCGAGCCTGAGTGAGACAGACCTGGGCCAGGTTTGATTGCATCGTTTGGAGCAGCCTGGAACCAAGACTGGCTGCTTAGCCTAAACTCAGGGTTATTTCAAGCTTTATTCAGCCAGTGAATTTTAAGGCTACAAAATCAAGGCTGGATGCAGGCTTGTTTCAGGTTGTGATAAAATAAAATAAATTTTAAATAATATTTTTCTGTACTTTTATGAAAAAAAAATTAGCAATAAATTTCTCGGGTGCGAAAGCACGAAAAACGAAAGCGAAGGAGGCAGCTCAGAACATTTAAACATATTCTCTTATCGATATTTATGAGGTACACAAAAAAGTTTTTTTCTCGTCACATACACATTTCGTATATACTCACTCTCTGGGGTTTGCGTACACTCTGTGTATTACGTGTCCCATAAACAATAAATAAAATAAAGTATTGTGTTTAAAATATTTTATATATATTTTATGACAACTAATGTAATGAATAATAAATATATATAATTAATAAAATGAATTCTTTACAAATTTATTAAATTTATCCCAATGTAGAATATAGAAAACTAAAAAACAGCCCTCATATAGCCTCGAGAAGAGTTTGGGATAAGCCTGGTCATAAATGCTCGTGAAGGCTTCATTAAGGCTCGTTCTGAACCTTGTTGTCTGGTCGTTTCAGGCTTAGTACAGGCTTTTCTACCAGTCTTTGGTCAAGCCTGTGTGCAACAGCCTGAAACCGCGTTATCATTCAGGGGTTCGCTAGGCCTGAAATCAGGCTGGTGCTCAGCCTGAATAAAAAAATGTGAGCCTTGTTTCAGAGCTTGGCGAGCCCTTTTTTCATCGTCAATTCCTACCTGGGAGAGGGCGTTAGTAATACTGAATCGCATCGGATCATAACCAAACCATCTTCATGTTAAAGCGTCATCATTAGGCTTTAGTTTTCAGTATGTCTGCTTTTGTCAAAGTGTGAACAACATAGTTTGGTTGAACTCCAAATATGTCGAATTTGTGCCAACGAAACGCAATTCGCGGGAAGCCTTATTTTTCTGCTTCCGTTTGAAAAAAAGCAGCTGGGCGTCATCGATTGCTGTGCGAGGCTTATGGGAACCATACTTTATTAATCTCAACTGGAGGGTGCTGGTTTATACGATTTAAAAATGGCGTTTTTGACACGGGGGATAAAGAACGTGAAGGAAGCCCACAAACGTTTGAAGATGCAAAATTGGGGGCATCATTGAACGAAGAATGTTTCCTTCAGCAAGCAATTCACCATTTTTGCACAGGAAAGCCCCAATTTTCAAAAAAAATCCTTCAAAACTTACTTGTACCCCCAATATATACTAGGTGCGCAACTAAGTTTCCGGGTTTGTTTGACCAATAAAAAATCGAAAATTTCAAGACAAACACGAAAAATGGTTCATTCGGAGTATTGTGCCTCGCTATTTACACATTTTTGCCATCTCTCTGGCAATTCATAAATACCGCGACGATAAAAAGACGCGTCTTTGGAGTGAAACCATTCGTCCAACCAATTTTGTACTGCATCGTAATTGGCCAAGTGTAGCCCACCCAAGCCATGCGCCGTCGGCCGGAACAAGTGATAGTCTGAAGGGGCCAGGTCTGGCGAATACGGCGGGTGCGGTGGCAGATCCCATTTCAGTGTTTTTATGGTGTCCTGGACTCTGGAACTGCGATGGCACGAAGCGTTGTCGTGCTGCAATATCACACGTTCGTGTCTCGTGTCCCATTCTGGCCGTTTTTCGAGCAATGCGTGGTTCAAATTGATTAGTTGTCGTCGGCAGCGATGCCCATTGACAGTTTCGCCCGGTTTCAGCAGCTCATAGTACACGATTCCTTTCTGGTCCCACCAAACGCAGAGCATTGTCTTTTTTCCGAAGCGATTTGGCCGTGCCGTCGATGTTGACGCTTCGCCAAGTGAAAGCCACGATTTTCTGCCTTTGGGATTCTCGAAATATATCCATTTTTCATCGCCAGTAACAATTCGATGCAGGAAACTCTTTCTGTTCTGCCGCAAAAGCAAAATTTCGGAAGTGGCTCTTCGATTTTCCATTTGTCTCTCAGTCAACTCATGCGGCACCCACTTGCCTTCCTTATGAATTTTTCCCATGGCAAACGTTTCGAAATACATTGCCGAGTCACATTTAATGCCTCGGCAAGTTGATCTTCTGTTTGAGTGTCATCTTCATCCAATAACGCTTGCGGATCGGCGTCCGCAAATGTTTGCGGTCTTCCCGAGTGCTCCTTGTCCCCAGTCTCAAAATCGCCACTTCTGAACCGCTTGAACCAATCTTCACACGCTGTTTTTGATGGTATATGTTCGCCGTAGGCCTCCTCAAGTAACCGACGTGCTTCAGCTGCTGTTTTTTTGAGGTTGGAGCAGAAAAGCAATGCTTCCCGCAATTGTTTATTTGGCACAAACTTTGACATTTTCGAGGTTAGAAAAAAGGTCGTTGTGTTGCGATATTTGTTTATATTACGAATGGGTATTCTTAACAGATGTCCAACCTATAAAGACACCCAATTTCAGACCTGTATGCCGACTACATGTGTCGCTGGCGCCATCCATGTGTGAAACCCGGGAACTTAGTTGCGCACCTAGTATATATATATACAGGGCATTTGGCGCATGGACCGACACATTTTTTTGGGGGCTTTCGTTTTTTTTTATTACCCGAAATTTCGCCTTTAAATCGTCATAACTTTTTTATTTGTGATTGCAATATCACGAAATAACTTTTGTTGTATTCTGCAATGTATGTTTATTATAAATAAATCATTATTTGATACAATTGGTTTCAAGACAGCGAATATTGAGCTTCCGGTCGTTTTTCGGGCCTCTAGGTACATGTAGACCCTTAAACTATTGAAACCTCAGTTAGACCCTGTTCGTTGATACAGACTGACGAATCAGATTACAAGGGGGCATTGAACGTGGTGACCATCACCTTGAGCACTTTTTATAGGAGTAAGAATATTGTAATTCAAGCTAATAATTGTAATTGGAGAAATATGGAAGTAGAATACTGGAATAGGAGCTAAAAACATTTGAATTTCTTTTTTATCGATTTTTTAATACTAAATATTGATCAATCATCTTGAAATTCGTTGTGTGAACTTATTTTTAGTTTCTTCATGAAATTCTCAAAAAACAATACTAGCCCCATTTAAAAATATGGAGGTGACCCTGAAATCTCCGAAGTGCCACCTGGATCAACCTCGTAGCCACCACTCGATGACTGCCTTCGAACTATGCAACTTTTGTAGGAAAACTTTTCTTCTAAGTCTGATAGGTTAGAAAATATTTCTACCTTTGGTAGTTGTTTTCTCACCCGGTGTATAATTTCATGTGTATACAAACGTACATTTTGTGATGAATTCTCGCCCTTGGCAACGTCTCCAGTTTTTCCTTCATGCAGTACTGTCGCGCCCCGAGGATCAGATCCTTGAGATAATCCATGATGTCGATTTGGAGAAAATCAAAGGGAAATAGACGCTTGTCCTCGGGGCTTATTTCGCCGCATAGTACGAGGAAATTGGTGTTGTGAAAGATCCATTCGCGTGTCGTGAAGTACTGCAGGACCTCGAGGCCGTCCGCTATGCGCTTTTGTATGCGTACCATGCTGGCGATGAGAATCGACCGTGCGGTCGCAAGGACGTTTTTAATATTTTATTGTTTATTTTATTTAGTTATTTTTTATAAAATTCAATAGCCTCGCAGATTCGGCCTTGTTTTTAGGACGCCGTCCCAGCAAAATAAAATGTAGTTATGAATACATAGCTACACAAATATTTTGGACTGAATATAAAAAATAAAAAAGATTTCTACGATTCGCGCGTATTGCCGATCTTACTTGTTACCGATCTTAATCGTTACCGATCTCACTCGTCACCGGTCTTATTTCGTTATCGATTTCATTCGTTACCGACCACATTTTGTTACCGATCTTATTTATTACCGATGTTAATCGTTACCGATCTTACTCGTCACCGGTCTTATTTCGTTATCGATTTCATTTGTTACCGACCTCATTTTGTTACCGATCTTATTCATTATCGATCTCATTTCGTTACCGATCTTATTTGGTACCGATTTTATTCGTTAGCGACCTCATTTCGTTACCGATCTTAATCGCTACCGATCTCACTCATCACCGGTCTTATTTCGTTATCGATTTTCTTTGTTACCGACCACATTTTGTTACCGATCTCATTTATTACCGATCTTATTTATTACCGATCTTATTTATTACCGATTTTATTTATTACCGATCTTATTTATTACCGATTTTATTTATTACCGATCTTGTTTGGTTCCAATTTTATTCGTTGCCGACCTCATTTCGTTACCGATCTTATTTGGTTCCGATTTCATTCGTTACCGATTTCACTCGTAACCGATCTGCTTCCTTAGCCCAGCAAAATAAAACGCAGCTATGAAATATCTACCCAAATATCTTAGACCGATACAAAAATACACCAATAATTAACTGGCATATATATTTTACCTTTAAACCTTTAGTGTTTTTTTTCTTGAAACCTCGATATCATTATTTTTACACAAGTTGCAGACTTTTGAAAAATGTAATTTTTAATTTTCGACAGAAATACTTGCGATTTCTAATTGGCCGTAATTAGTAAAAATATAAAAGTCTACACAGTTGACTGTAAATAATGTAGAACGTATAACATTGTCTAGACAAATTTCGAAACTGACGTAAAATAACTTCTTAATAAAAAAAAATCTTGAAATAATTCGTCGATTTATTAAAAATTTTGATACTTTTGAAGCTTCTATAGCCGAACGGTGTTTAGATTTTCGGAGTTTTGGTCTTTCGGATAAAATTCTTTCGGAGCTTTGATCTTTCGGGGTAGTATTTTTTCGGAGTTTTGAGGGTTCTGATCATTGAAAGTTCGGAATTTCAACCCGACCCCTCTAGTTTCTCAAATTGTCTGATATAACCGCATAGTTGCCTTGCCGGTTGCATTTTCATTCGCGCTTCTATTTTCCATTTAATTTCTAGCCCCCTGCCATTTTCCAACCATTGCTCCAGTTCATTAATTATTTCTTGGTTTAGTTTCCCCTTAACTTTGGTGCACTCGCAAATATGCTAATTCTCCGCTAATCATCTTGCTCTCCCAATATTATTCCACATGTATGCCTGTTCCTATGTTTGTATTCCTTGCAGTATCTTGACGCATCAATTTTGCTCCAATCGTATTGAATTTCTTGTTGAATTTTAATTTTCGCGTCTTTTTCTATTTTCCTTTACAGCTCACGATGTCAAATACTTATTATTATATGCTTATCATCACAAATTAATCACTCCAAATTTGTTATTCACACTTATGGAAATGCTATGTATATCCAGATGAATACTCACAATCGTTTCTGTCTGAAGATGAGCATGAGAAAATCGATGAAGTACGCCGGAAGAATGTGAAAGAAGATGACGAACAGCTGATGGATGAATTTGTTGCTTCTAATGTCGCCGTCCGGGAACCATATAGCTCCGTCGAACGGATAATCATAAGCGACTTTTTTGCCCTTCTCCAATACCTCGCCCCAAGTTATCGGCATGAGGCCGCTCTGCGTCACATTGTACACCGGTATGTTTTTCGGCCTATGAATTTTCCCTCGTATTAATTCGTACCGCAGTAGACGCGCTTTTGGTTTACTACTGGAATTAAAAGTGCTTTTTTTAAGGGCGCGATTTGCTCACCGTATTTTTGTAGTGCCGATTCGGTGAGCGATCGCGATGAGCGCGTTGATAGCAAAATCGACGGGTATAACCTCGGCGTGATAATTGGGGTTGCAGTTCATCGAACGCAAGACCCCCTTGCCCCCGGCGACTATGAGGCCCACGGGCCCGTTGAGATTGTCGACCCAACCGGGCAACGGCTCCTGCCAGGCCGGCGTAACTGTCACAGCAACATAGATGTACAGATAACATTAATATTTGATTAATCGGGAGGAGATGCATATGTGTATAGGGTGATGAAAAAATAGATATTTGTTTCTTCGCCCCTCGAGCAATATATATTCTGGCAGTCTTGACGCACTTACCGATCGAGGGCCTAGCAATGACGCACGGTAAGTTCGGGTACTCGTTCGCCACCAGGGTCTCCGCCAGTCTCTTCGAGTACGTGTACGTGTTCGGATGAGGCGCGAGCAAACTGCGAACAATCGTCATGAACGATTTCTACGATTCGCGCGTATTCTTCTCGCTCGTTACCGATCTCGTTCGTTGCCGATTTCATCTTCATTGCCGATCTCATTTCGTTAAAGATTTTACTCGTTACGGATATTACGCGTTACCGATCGCATTTCGTAACCCATGGTATTTGTTACCGATTTTACTGTATGCCGATCTTAATTGATACCTATTTCAATTCGTTACCGATCTTATTCGTTACCGATCTTACTCGGCACCGATCTTATTTCGTTATCGATTTCATTCGTTACTGACCTCGTTTCGTGACCGACCTCATTTCGTTACCAATTTCATTTGTTATCGACCTCATTTCGTTGCCGATTTGACGCGTAACCGATCTCATTCCTCACCGATTTCATTTCGTTACTGATCTTAGTCCTTACCGATCTTACTCGTTACCGATCTTGTTCCGTTATCGATTTCATTCGCTGCCGACCTCATTTCGTCACCGATCTTATTTATTACCAATCTCATTTCGTTACCGTTTTTATTTTTTATCGACCTCATTTCTTTACCGATCTTATTTATTACCGATCGTATTTCGTTACCGATTTCATTTTTTATCGACCTCATTTTGTTGCCGGTTTAAAGCGTAACCGATCTCATTCCTCGCCGATTTCATTTCGTTACCGATCTTACTCGTAACCAACGTCCATTCGTTACCGATCCTACTCGTAACCAACGGCATTCGTTACCGATCTTACTCGTCACCGATCTTACTCGTTACCGATCTTATTTGGTTATCGGTTTCATTCGTTACCGATCTTACTCGTTACCGATTGCACTCCTCACCGATCTCATTTAGTTGTCGATTCGACGCGTAACCGATCTCATTCCTCATCATTTCGTTACCGATCTTACTCGTAACCGATCTCATTTCGTTATCGATTTCATTCGTTACCGATCTTAGTTTATACCGATCTTACTCATTACCGATCGCACTCCTCACCGATTTTTATCGATGCCGATTTGACGCGTAACCGATCTCATTCCTAACCAATTTCATTTCATTACCGATCTTATCTATTACCGATGTTATTTCGTTATCGATTTCATTCGTTACCGATCTTACTCGTTACCGATCTTAGTTCTTACCGATCTTACTCGTTACCGATCTTATTTCGTTGTCGATTTCATTCGTTACCGATCTTAGTTCTTACCGATCTTACTCGTTACCGATCGCACTCCTCACCGATCTCATTTAGTTGTCGATTTGACGCGTAGCCGATCTCATTCCTTATCGATTTCATTTCGTTACCGATCGTACTCGTAACCAACGGCATTCGTTACCGATCTTACTCATCACCGATCTTACTCGTTACCGATCTTATTTCGTTATCGATTTCATTCGTTACCAATCTTAGTTCTTACCGATCTTACTCGTTACCGATCGCACTCCTCACCGATCTTATTTCGATGCTGATTTGACGCGTAGCCGATCTCATTCCTCACCGATTTCATTGCGTTACCGATCTTATTTATTACCGATCTTATTTCGTTATCGAGTTCATTCTTTACCAATCTTACTCGTTACCAATCTTAGTTCTTACCGATCTTACTCATTACCGATATTATTTCGTTATCGATTTCATTCCTTACCGATCTTAGTTCTTACCGATCTTACTCGTTACCGATCGCACTCCTCACCGATCTCATTTGCTACCGACCTCATTCCGTTACTGACCTCATTTCGTTACCGATCTTATTTATTACCGATTTCATTCGTTATAGACCTCATTTCGTTGCCAATTTGACGCATAACCGATCTCATTCCTCGCCGATTTCATTTCATTACCGATCTTACTGGTAACCAACGTCATTCGTTACCGATCCTACTCGTAACCAACGTCATTCGTTACCGATCCTACTCGTAACCGACGTCATTCGTTACCGATCCTACTCGTTACCGATCTTTCTCGTAACCGATCTCATTTCGTTATCAATATCATTCGTTACCGATTTTATTTCGTTACCGATCTCACGCGCCTATACCCTCTTTCTATTTTATCTCCTATTCGCGTATCATTTGATAAATAACCAGGTGAATAAATGCATAAACAGCCAAATAAATATATAAGTAAAAGAACATACGGACGAAGAAACCCGTAAAAAAACCACGAGATAAATAAATGAATAAATAAGTAGACGGAAGTACAGCCGAAGGAGCGCGTAAAAAGACAAATTGATTAATGAATCCGCAAGTAAGTGGGAAAGCTGCAAATACCTTGGGGTTACAAGATTTATCGCCCTCTCGTCCATCCACTTGACTAATCGCATAATATCCTGCGGATCATTCGGCGCGTCGTAAACGCGCTCTCCGAGTTCGTCCTGATCGACGTGACAAAAAGCCGTGCTGAGATGCACAAACGCCTTGAGATTCTTCATGCTTTTTGCGAGCTTCAGCATCGAGGCCGTTCCGATCTAGTATCAATAAAACTTTTATATATGTATTCACATATGCATTTTTCTATCAATAGATTTTGATGATTAAGATGATGGTCGCAAAAGTCCAACCGACTAATGATACTGCGAATAAGAAAAAGAAAAAGAAATAAAACCGTGTTCATCTCGATGGCATCCTTGAGATTAGCCTCGAGCTTGAGGGTCGCGGCGCAGTGGAAAATGATATTGACCTCCGTCGCGAGGCGATCTCTTTGCTCCTCGTTTATACCCAAATTTTCAAGAGACACGTCACCCTGGACGGCGATCAATTTTTTCATTAGTCCCGGCTTCTCGTTTCGAATCCTGTTGAACATCTGTTTCGACAGTGTCGAATTATAATGACAGTAAGAACGAGAACAAAAAAAGAACGGTGAAAAAAATATATATCAATAATAATAATAATTATTATATATATATATATATATATATATATATATAATTAATATAATTATAATACAATAATAATAATAATAATAATAATAATAAAAATAATGGTAACAACAACAACAATACTAATAATAAGATTATAGGCAAAAATTGAATAAAAGTAATAATAATAGCAAAGAAAATAAGAACTATAGCGATAATAACGATTATAGCAAAAATGGCAATATAAAAAATAATAGAAGTATAAATTTAAAAAAATGAAATAATATGAATGATAATAGTAATAGTAATCCATCGAAATGGGGGAAAAGACATAAGAGAAGTAATGGAAAGCGTAGGTGAGGGGGCAATCTGGCAAGCTGTTTGGAATGGAGATGTAAGGAAGCTGGAAAGGAGAATAGAAAGAGGCATAATAGTTAAAATTGAACAAGACATTCAATACGGTTGGAGCAAAATCGATGGGTCAACATACTGCGAGGAATATAAACATAGGAAAACAGGTACACACATTGAAAAATATTGGGAGGACAAGATGATTAGTGGAGAATTAAAAAAAAAGGTGGGCGATGATAAGATATGGAAATGTCGGGAAAGACGAGAAAAAAGTATATGTTGACGGGAAATGTAGAATCAGCAAGCTAGCAATTGGATATTCGAGACATATTTGCGACTATACGGAAGTTAAGGGAAATCTAAACCTAAAAGTAGTAAATGAACTGGACCAATGGTTGGAAAATACAGTAAAACCTCGTTTATACGTTTTTATCATTTATACGTCAAATTCCTCCAGCCCCGGTAGATTCCGGTAATAAAGATGGTGATAAAGTTTCATTTCTACGCTTTTAACTTATACGTTTTTCACGCTCATACATTATTCATTTTTTTCCCCAGCGTCGGTTCCGAGGTTCGTTTTTTCTCAGATACACATTAATCACGCGTATTATTCTCTCGTCGGAGAATATTTCGTGTGACTTTTGATGTTTTGATGTTTATGATTTCGACTATGTATTAGAGTGATTCTTAATTTGGTGATGTTGGAAATTCTTTGGTATTGTTCCTCAAAAGTAATCAACACATTAAAAAAAAATGGCCGCAAGCGGAAATTTGTCCAATGATTCTAACCCACCCCACCGAGCTGTCGAATTTTTATATGAGAAAATGCATGCATTTAAAATTTTGTTAAGAAAATTGTTTTTTATTTCAAAACTATACATGATAAAAAAATGTCATATGATGTTTTCGTAGGAAATTTAATGCTCTACAAAAAAGGTAACTTGTAAAATTTTCGTGGATTCAATATTTATCACGTAATTAGCAAAAAAAACTGTCATAATTTATTCAAAAAATCGATCATTGTGGTCAAAAGAGGAGTTTGACGTCGAAAAACTGCAATTTATTTTTCGTGCGCAATTAGAAATATGAAGAAATACGTAGCGCACTCAATAACACTATATAAACAATATTTAAATTTTCAATTTTATCAATTTTATCGTAAATTATGATAAATCAAAGCCATCCTGCCTTACCGACAAGTATCCTTACGTCCGATGAGTTGCTTCCCATGCTTGCCGCAATCCTCGTTAACCTCGAAATAAATGTATGTCTACTGTTTCCACGTGAGGCACATGTCTCGATTCAGCGCTGAACACATGTGCTCGACGACTTAAGTTTAGAAAATTGCGATGACGTTCCATGACCGTAATTAGCGTAAAAATATTTTTTTAATTGGTGATGCTGATTCACAAATAATTGGAGGCAGATTTCCTTCAAAATTGCAGTTTTTTTTTATAATACTCGGGTTCTAAAATTAATGATACATGAAAGTGCCACAATAACTGCCAAAGAAGTGTTTGTGTCTTGGGATAAGGACGGTATACCGGTACGAACTTTGCCAGAATGCATAAAAAAATCAATAAGTTACATGCACGCTGCAATCTATTGCAAAAACGTGCTAGAAAAAAATCATTTTTTCATATAAAAATTCGACAGCTCGGTGGGGTGGGTTAGAATTATTGGACAAACTTCCGCTTGTGGCCAATTTTGTTTTCTATATATGTTGATTACTTTTGAGGAACCATACCAAAGAATTTCCAACATCACCAAATTAAGAACCACCCTACTATGTATGTATATGTTGTGATTACATATCTCTTACCAATACGAACCTGTTTGTTATTTAATAGTCTAAAACGTCAAAGCTTACAGGGAAACCGTTTCCGGTGACCCCCTCCGATTTCGTTTAATTTTTGATATGTTAATTTTCATAGAAATCTGAGAGACACTAATTTTTTTTTATCAGCGTAATAACGCTTTTAAGGGGTGAAAATTACCCTTGAAGTTGGATAAAAGATTTTGAACTTTCAACCCCTAAACATTTCTAACATTTCATCCCGTTTCGATCGAAAAATCCCATTTTAATTATTCGCCGAAAGCATTATCCTCCAGTTGGTTTCAATTAAATATCTCGATTAGAAATATGCGAAACTGCAAGAATCATACTAAAAGTGTCCAACTTTGAGGGTGAATTTCACCAATTAGAACCGTTTTTCCGCCGTTAAAAAAAATCACGTGCGTTTTTTATTTCGATGGAGAACAACATACCGCAAACTGAACGAAATCGGAGGGGGACACTCGAAATGGTATACAAGGGTAGTCCACCCCTCAAACGGGGTTTTACGTGAAATGCAAATACACGTATCTGCTACTTTTTTTAGCTTTCTCGAATGCAATTGGTTTCGTTGAAATATAACGAAAAGCTTTAAGGTTATACAAATTTTTCGACTTTCAGCCCCTATATATCGCTATCAATTCACCCCCTCGGAATAGAAAAAAGGGCATTTTTCATTATTCGCCATGAGCATTATCATCCGAATGGTTTCAATCTAATATCCTGACTGGAAATGTGCGAAACTGCAAAAGTCACTCGGAGGGTATCCAACTTCAAGGGTAATTTGCACCCTTTAAAAACGCTTTTCCGCCGATGAAGAAAAAATACGTGTATCTTAGATTGCGATGAAAAACAACATATAAAAAATTGAACGAAATCTTGCATTAAATAATTACAAACTTGCATTAAATAATAGTTCAAAACGGAAATTCGATAACTTGTGTTGGCTCATTACTCAATTATTACCAATCAAATTTGCAATTGGAAAACCAAACATTAAGACGTGATATACATTTACAACGAGCGAAAAATCGATTTCGTTTTTTTTTCTTTAAACGATAGAAGTGTATATGTAGAATATTTTCCCAAAGTTTCAAAGCGAAATTCGAAAAACTTCAAACGTCACAGCCCGTCAACGCTGCGCCTCACTGCGCGGATTCGGAGCGGGCGTGAACTTCAAACGCGTTTTTCTCAAGACTGCATTGTCGAAATTGGCGTGCAGGATTACTCAAAAACTATCAAGCCGATTGAATTGAAACTGGTAGAAATATTAATAATGTTGGTACTTTGTACTTGACGAGAATTGTTTTTGAAACGTTGGAAAAAAACGACTTTTCAAATCCACATTTTACAGAAATGTTGCGCGAAATGTTGATTTATTTTGTAAATGCGTGCCATTTTCTTAAATTTGAATTTTCTTCATTTTAATTACCGTCACATAGAAACTATACATGTTCTAGCTGAAAAAATGTTTCAACTTTTTTGCAAATCGAAGTCTACGAGAAGCTAGACTGCACGCCGATTCTTTCTGCCACAGCTCCGCCATTTTTAAGATGAATCAATTTGAAAAAATTGTTTTCAATACTTAAGGGGCCAGTCCACTTTGAAAATTTCAAAAAATCGATTTTTTTTACTGTTTTCGAAAGTAGATACATTCAGAAATATTGTGTCAAAATTTTATGAAAATCCGAGCTGTCTGAGTATTTTTTTTTTCACCTAAACGTCAGGACCTTATTTCGTGTACCTGAGCGTATAGCGCGCTCGGCCGACCCATCGTATAAACTTCAAACCCGTTTTTCTCGAAACAACGTTTTCAAAATCTAGCTCCATCGTATCTCTAAAACTAATAAACCGATTCTCTTGAAATTTGAACCACATATTGTAAACATGATTCGCAACAAGATGACCCTCGATGGTTTTAAAATTTTGATTTTTACTCTTTTTTTTGCGAAAGACTGCGAAAAAAACGCGTTTTTTTTACCTTTTTCGTTTTTCATCTGCCATTTTTTTCATTTTTTGATAAAACTTTATATCCGAGGGTCATTTTGTAGCTGGTGTCGTACTGAATCTAATGGACTTTGATTTTTTTTTATTTCGGACAAGCCGTTGCCGAGTTGTGATGGAGCTACCTAGCCCACCTATTTTTGAGGCGTTACGTTAAACTATAGATTTTGTACTTAAAAATGAATTAATTTTTTTTAAATGTATTTCAAGACCTCGTTTATCAAGCCCAACAACTTTTATGTATTTTTTTTTCCTTAGGTACACGCTTTTCGCGTTTGTCACCATTGTTTCCCATCATCATGACCGTTCTTCCTCTACTGTTTACTCCTTTTTTCTCCATCTTTCTCCCTGTTCCCCCCTCTTGAGGTCGCAGCCGACTTCCCCCTCTGTATTATATTCATCATGACATTTCTGTCATGGGTATAGGGAAACTGCGAAGAACCTATACCAATACAGCCGGGTCATCGAGTTCGCCCCCCCAGTCGTGGAACTAGTCTTATTTCGCCGCGAAATGCCGAAAAAAAACAATTCACGACGAAATGTACGCGACTGGGATTCGAACCCGGGACCTCCCGGTCCGCTGGTTTAGTAGCGAGCACGCTAACCACTAGACCATCACACCGGTTCAACTTTTCTCTTCATATCTTTTATGAAATGCTCCAAAAAAATCGCGAAAATAGCCTTTTTTCGTGGCTCCAAAATAGACTGGCCCCTTAAACGCGTTTTTCTCGAAACTACATTTTTCAAGTCGGCCGGACTCATAAGTCCGGATTAATCGTCCATTAATCGCGTAAGGTTTTTTGGCCACTTTGTGAGCCCTCCCCCATGGTGATGTGGGGTCGCCCATAATTTACGTGAGGCTCAAATAGGGGAGGAGGAGAGGATTTGGATAACAGAAATCTCACCACATATCACCATGGGGGAGGGGCAGGGACTCAAAAAGGGGCCAAAACACCTCACGTGATTAATGGACGATCCCTAACTCGAACAAATCATGACCGATTGACTTGAAATCTTAACTGTATAATCACAATTACATTCTGCAAAGAAGTACGTGGGATTTTCTCGATATATTACATAATTTTTTTTATAAATAATTATTTTTAATTTTTAATTAAAGAACTTTTATTTCAAAAACGCGCTGTTTATGCGAAAATCGATGTATCAAAAAAATCCTACGTACTTCTGTAGCTAATCACATGTATAATCGAAAAAAAATAATTCATTCACGGCAAATTAAAGATTGCAGGTGCCGTTGGCCGCGCGCCTATGAAAAAAAAGGCTTCGTCGAAGAAAAGCCGGGCAGCCGCCATTTTGTATTGTATTACTTTGAAAAAAATATTTTATACAGTTTATGATATGTCCAATAAAGTACCTTTTTTCAGAATTTTGATTTATTCCATTGTCGAGCTAAATAAAATTCTCAAAATATACTTATTTTTTTCCCGCTACAGTGGCCTTACCCCTTAAAACAAACACACACATGTACACTACCAGCCGGAAGTTTTCGTGCACTTCAGATAATTGCAAAACTTTCCATCACTTTGGATCATTGCAAAGTGATATTAGAATAATATCATTGTAATGAAAAATATTATTAATAAATATAATAATATCAATAAATTAGAATAACATCATTCTAATGAATGATAGTATAATTACAGAGCTATATAATATTTTCGTAAAACAATAGACGAAGTGAACGATATTGTTCTAACATTATTTGGCAATTATCCAGTGATCGAAACTATTGCAATTATCTGAAGTGTCCGGAAACTTTTGGCCGATAGTGTATATATTCATATATTTCCGTGACACGCAAGTGTATCCGATCACCGAACGATGCAAGGCACTACATGACTAACCGGTAATTTGAACATGTCGTCGACGCGAATATCCGGCGTCCGGCCGCGCTTTGGCCTGAGCAAAACATAAATTTTCTCGAGATCGCTGCAGCTGTAGAGTAGCTTCTCGACGAGAACTTTGCCCATGAGACCGGAACCACCGGTCACAAATATCGTTTTTCCTCCGTAGAAGGATTGTATCTCCGTGGACGCGTTCATGTTTGCGGCAATTTCTTTTTTTTTTCTTTGTTTCTTTTTTGCTCCTGTCCGTCTCGCTTTTCTCTCTTCTGCCGTAAAAAAAACCTGTGACGATGTAGAATATAATGCCGTGAGGTTGACGAGCGGCGAGCGGTGGAAAATTCCGAAATCGACGCGCCAGTCGCTTCCTCTCACTGCGCCGATTTCGTGAACACGATAACGGTCACGTTCAAATGCGCTCGTTCACCTTGTCCGTGCGTTGACGCGGAGAAAAATAACGTATCTTTTCGACCCCTCGGTCGCTTGTTTTTGCTTCGATTGTGCGTAGACTTTGAGCCTGGAAAAAAAAAACGATTTGTTATTTTCCAGATATCTCTAGTCGGGAAGTGAAGAATGTGTGACGTGTATAACACGACGTGTACGCGCGCGCGCGCGTGTGTGTGTGCGCGTGTGTGTGCGTGTGTGTGCGTGCGTGTGTGTGTGTGTTTGCGCGTGTGTGTATGTGTGTGTGTGTGTGTGTATGTGTGTGTGTGTGTATGTGTGTGTGAGAGTGTGTGTGTGTGTGTGCGCGTGCGCGCGCGCGCGCGTGTGTGTGCGCGTGCGTGCGTGTGTGTGTGTGTGTGTGAGCGCGTGCGTGTGTGCGTGCGTGCGTGTTTATATGTGTGTGTGTGTGTGTGTGTGTGCGTGTGTGTGTGTGTGTGTGTGTGTGTGCGTGTGTGTGCGTGCGTGCGTGTGTGTGTGTGTGTGTGTGTGTGTGTGTGTGTGTGTGTGTGTGTGTGTGTGTGAAAGTTACGGTTTCGCGTCCTACGAGCCGAAGCGGGTGAACACCAAAGTACACTACCGCACACTTCATCATCGTCTACTTCCGTTGAGCGTGTACGCGTCCATGCGGAGCGCACGCGCTAAAAACCCCCGCTGCTGTATTAGACGTTGGAATAATGGGCTGTACTTCCGAATAGCTGTTACCTCTAATTGAGTTGAAATTTTGCACAGAGCTTCTCGTTAATGGGTTAGGCCACATTAACGGATGTAAAATCATGTGCGAATTTAACAATTGTTTTTCGTATGTAAAAGTGATTTACTCATAAAATTAATTACACATCTATTTAGTATGAATATCAAGCTGTTAGAAAATGTTATTTTTTTTCCGATGTACAAAATGGCCGACTTCTAATATTTTCCTTTGTTATCTTTTTTTAGGCGCTCCGTGGCGTGACATTTAGCATCCACAATTTTTGACCTAGAAAAAAAAACAAAAATTTTCGTCAGTTTACATTAGAATACCTAGATAAGTACGTACGGAATTTAAAAAATATTGTTTTATTCAAAAGTTGTAGGCATTTGAATTGAGTTGTAGGTATTTGAATGAATTTTCAGTGAAAAATTTCGTATAAAGCTGCTCATAAAATGAAAAGTTTTCGATTAATCAGAAATTCCGTACGTACTTCTCTGCGAAATGCAATTAGGAACATAACTTGTGAATTTAAAGTAAATCGAGTGAAAATTGTTGAAGTTATTTGTCACGCCAATTGGAAAAAAGCTGTTTCGAGAAGACCGCGATTAACGTTTTAGGTACTCCATGGCCGTGCCAAAGGTGGGCTTACGTTATACGCTCAAAATCGGTGAAAAGAAATGTTCTTGCTATAAATCGAATAGTAACTTATTCTTATGATGATAAAGCACCGTTTTAGCGAGAGAAAAAATGGATTTTTTGAAAATTCTCCTATGGCCTTACCCCTTAATAAAGGAAGTCTCAAACTGACCTGACATTTTTATTTATTAATAAAACGAATTACTTATTTGAAAAGTACGAATATTTTTATTTTAATATAAGGTACAAACATGGAGGTTATGTGTGGAACACGATATTCGAGAAATGGCCGCCTCGACCCTGTTGCAAACGTTCACTCTTTTTACGAAATGTTCAATAACATTTTTGGCATAATTGCGGACTAATTTCATTGACGGCGCGTCCAATTGCTTCCTTAAGGAGTTTCGGTACAAAAGTCAAAATGTTAAGAAATTGATCAAATTTGGTGATAATGTTCTTCAACATTAAGTGCGAAAACACAATTTTTTTCAAATTTTTCTTCTACTTAGTTATCGAGTATTTAAGCATTAAGGTAGTTCCTCTGCGAAAATCTCAACCAAAAGTCTACATACCATGTTCATGTTTAAAAGATTGATAATTGGTTTAATTAGTAATGAATAAAATTAAAAACTACGCAATATTGACTCGGTACTAGTAGATAATACGATGGATATCATTTATTGCCGTAAAATATATTTTGTATTGTGTTTTTGATCGACCATTGCCAGTAAACTTTTTGCCGGGACTGTCCAGGCTTTGCCCCAATTGTTTTTTTTCCAGGCTTTGCCAGACTTTGCACCAAAATTGTGAAGGCTTCTCATGGTTATATCTTGGAAACTAGATGGTGAATCATTCTCGTTTTTTTTTCACATTATTCGTGATATCTTACTGTAGCTTATCCTCGTTTTTGATCAATTCCTTAATTTTAGTTTTGACGGTAGAATTAATGATGCTCTGTTTGCCCATCATAACGCATTTGTTACGTGTAAACCAAGCCAACTTTAAGTGTAAATATCTCAGGTTTGGGGTGGTCAAACTTATTCAAATTTCACAGATGTTTGGATAATGTATTAAATAACGTATATGTCAAATTTCAACGATTTCTTAATTCAACTCTTCTGTGGAGGTACTACCTTAAAGCAGATTTCTTGTGCCCGCAATCTATACCTATATATATGGAATCGCTATGCTCATACACGTGAACTTTAGTGTTAGCTTACTCGATAACTGTGCAGAAGAAAAATCTGAAAAAAATTGTATTGTCAAATTAACATATTCTTTAGTGCCAACTAAAGAATATGTTCACCAAATTTTATAAAATTCTGAACTTTTTGAAATTTTTTATGTTTTTAGCATGGTTTAGCATGGCAACATTGTATCGCCCGTGTCGAACATCCTTGAGCTCCGGAATGGTCTGTGGATCATTGGCATACACTTTTCTTTTCGGAAAACCCCAAATAAAGAAATCCAATTGCATCAAATCGCATGATCTTGTCTTCATGAAACTTCGTCTCCGATAAGTGCATTGTTTCACCCGCAGTGTGGCAGGTGGCGCCATCTTGTTGAAAGAATATGTCCACGTGAATGCCGTTTATGCCATTTACCGTATATTGTGTTCCGCACATAACCTTCATGTTTGTACCTTATATTAAAGCAGAAATATTCGTACTTTTTTAAATAAATAATACGTTTTATTAATAAATCAAAATGTCAGGTCATTTTGAGACACCCTTTATGAGTCACTGCCTGACTGGATTTTGTGACGAATCGCAATAGTTTTCGGCACATTGAATTTTCGCAAAATGATAAATTAACGCGTGTGTACTGCGGAGGGTGGAGCGTTAGTCACGAACCAACATTACATTAAAAAATATATATATGTAATTATCTAGACTATACTGAAAGACATAAAAAGTTCTCTGGCGCACAATCTGCACAAAATATAACAATTTTGTATCACAAGAAAATACCTTGCGGGTTTGTTCAGTCGATCATGTCGATAAAGTAGCTACGATTGATATAGGTGATATATAGCGGTATGATATATAGATATACACGCGCGTTAATTCCTCAATTTTCAAAATTCCATATTCCAAAAACTATCGCAATGCGCCAAAAATCCCTCCAGACAAATATACTATGTGAATTGTCAAGAAGAAGGTCTATGCTAAATTCCAACTATTCGGAAGTTTATCCTTTCACTCTCGTAATAACGATTATCCGTAGTGCAACTACGGAGCGCTAGTTCGATAGTTCGCGATCACCAAACGAGTGCGTGAAAGACGGAGAGAGCGCGCGTAAAAGTGCGCGCGCACACGGCAGGGACTGTCTAACAAATGGCGCGGAGAAAGGTCCTCGAGATGAAAAATCTTCCGCTCGTTGTAGTCTTGCAAACTGCCGTAGCGCGATGCCTGCATGCATCGGGCGAATCACTCAAAAATTGGACACTCGAAGAGTCCTATGCACATATTGACTCTCGTTGAGAGAGCCGCGACATGATTTCCGAGGATTCGTCAAGTAGTTTCGGTCGACACGGGTTTTTCTTCTTCAAGTGAAAACGTTCGAATAATTTCGAGGTTAAGTCCACTTGTTTGAGTTGGAACGACGATTTCAAAAATGCTCTTTTTCCACTTGCTTTCTTTTCGAACAAAACCAATGACCTATCGTCACCTTGGGGTGACCTTGGGGTGACGAAAACAATGCATAAAGTGGAAATTAGCTCGTGGTGGCCAAAGAACGTGCTCTTTTCTACAAGCGAATAATTGTTATTCTTTGAATCACGCGTCCAACATGTTACCCCGTTAACAATTGTTTGCCTACAATTTTCGCATTACGCGCGTACCCTCCGCAACGTCATGTACCCCGAGCCCTTAATTTCTAATGGTAACGAATCTGAAATAAGGAACTTCGAAATTACCTAATGGTAACGAATCTTAACGTTATCTACCGATAACGAATCTCAACGTTATCCAACTATAACGAATCTTAACATTATCCAATGATAACGAATCTTAACGTCATCCAATGATAACGTTATCTAATGATAACGAATCTCAACATTATTCAACGATAACGAATCTCAACGTTATTTAATGATAACGAATCTCACCGTTATCTAATGATAACGAATCTCAACGTTATCTAATGATAACCAATCTTAGAGTTATCTAATGATAACGAATATCAACATTATCCAATGTTAACGAATCTCAACGTTCACTAATGATATCGAATCTCAACGTTATCTAATGATAACGAATATCAACGTTATCGAATGATAACGACTCTCAGAGTTATCTAATGATAACGAATATCAACATTATCCAATGATAACGAATTTTAACGGTATCTAATGAGAACGAATCTCAACATTATTCAATGATGACGAATGTCAACGTTATCTAATGATAACCAATCTCAACATTATTCAGTGATAACGAATCTCAACGTTATTTTATGATAGTGAATCTCACCGTTATCTAATGATAACGAATCTCAACGTTATCTAATGATAACGAATATCAACATTATCCAATGTTAACGGATCTCAACGTTCACTAATGATATCGAATCTTGAAGTTGTGTAACGATAACGAATCTCAACGTTATTCAATGATAACGAATTGCAACGGTATTCAATGATAACGAATCTCAACGTTATCTAATGATAACGCATCTCAACGTTATCTAATGATAACGAATATCAACGTTATCTAATGATAACGACTCTCAGAGTTATCTAATGATAACGAATATCAACATTGTCCAATGTTAACGAATCTCAACGTTCACTAATGATAACGAATCTCAACGTTCACTAATGATAACGAATCTCAACGTTATCTAATGATAACGAATCTCAACGTCATCTAATGATAACGAATCTCAACCTTATCTAATGATAACGAATATCAACGTTATCTAATGATAACGACTCTCAGAGTTATCTAATGATAACGAATATCAACATTATCCAATGTCAACGAATCTCAACGTTCACTAATGATATCGAATCTTGACGTTATCTAATGATAACGAATCTCAAGATTATTCAATAATAACGAATCTCAACGTTATCTAATGATAAGGAATCTTACAGTTATCTAATGATAACGAATATCAACATCATCCAATGTTAACGAATCTCAACGTTAACTAATGATATCGAATCTTGACGTTATCTAACGATAACGAATGTTAGAGTTATCTAATCATAACGAAAATCAACATTATCCAATGTTAACGGATCTCAACGTTAAGTAATGATATCGAATTTTGACGTTACCTAATGATAACTTACCGTAAACTTATCCAATGATAATAGATCTAAACGTTATCGAATGAAAACGAATCATAACGTTATCTAATGATAACGAATCTTAACATTTTCCGATGATAACGAATTTTTACGATATCTAATGATAACGAATCTTAACGTTATCCAATGATAACGAATCTGAACATTATCCAATGATAACGAATCTCGACATTATCAGATGATAACGAATCTCCACGTTATCTAACGATAACGAATCTTGACGTTGTCAAATGATAACGAATCTCAAGGTTATCTAATGATATCGAATCTCGACGTTATCTAATGATAACGAATCGCGACGTTACCTAATGATAACTTATCCAAAAGTTATCTAATAATAATGAATTTTAACGTTATCCAGTGATAACGAATCTTAACGTTATCTAATAATAACGAATCTCAGCGTCATCTAATGATAACGACCATCGTACGTGTTTAACGTTACCGGAAACGATTAATTACCGAGAAAAACAACGTCGGCCCGCAATCTGTTTAGCGCAACTTCCGGCTTTCGCCAATTGGAACGCGAAACTCGACGTAAGAACCCGCTTCGCGTCGTCTAGCTCCGGAGTTACAGCAGCACGTATATGCATATGTATCCATACAACAGCTATGCTTGCATACATACCGAGCTCGATCCACAAAGTAGAGGACGCGATAAGTGTGCTTGAGACGGAGTGAAGCGAATAGCGCGAGCGTCGAGTCACTGAGCTCAAAGTTACTTGGTCCTGAGACTATGTCGTCTTCTGCCCCGTTCTTCTCCCCACCGCCGCCGCTACCCTATCCATCCCCAATGGCTATCCTGTTCGCTGGCCACTCACCTCGTACTCGCAGCTTTTATTTCCTCGCTAGTCGCTTTTTTTCTTTCTCGCGATTTTTACGACTCACCATTATACGCTCGTTTACCTCTTTTCCTTCTGCACCAGAAAGTTATTATTATTAGTATTATTCAATATTATTATCATTTATTTATCACTATATATTTTCGGAGACGGCGTTATTATTCTTCATTATTATTGTTATTTTTATTATAATTTTTTCGTTATTTCGTTATAATTGTTATTTTAATTATAATTTTTTATTATAATTTATTATAATTTTTGTTATTATTATTGTTAATTTCAATATTATCATTTTCATTATTATAATTATTTTTTCCATTTTTTAAAAATGATTAATGTTATTTAAGTTTTCATTATTATCATTTCTATACCATTTGCGCAAACGCAATACGCTAACGACGTCCCGCAGCACCTCAAAAAAAATGTTCGTCACGAATTGTTGACGGATTACTCGATTGCGCGACTCGTCGATCCTTTCGAACCTCGCAATTCCCAGGAATGATTTCGCGGGTTTTTTTTGCCTCGGCCACGAAGCACGAAATCCTCGCATCAATCATCGCACCGAACCTAACCTCAATTCAATTGGCTCGAGCGCTCAGAAGTTCGAGCAGCATTGCACGCGTCTATGAAACTGGTCCCGAAAAATATCATTTCCGCACCGCAATTTGACGTATTGCTGTTATCCACTCGTCGCATGGATTTCACGTCAAACCTGCGGTGTATTTAATTGCTACGTATACTGTACGTGAAATGGCCGCAGGTGAAGAGAGTGCAACAAGCAAAATGGCCGCCGGGCATTTGCGAGGTTGCGACCGCGAGATGAAACGTCAATCACGACGAGGTTGGGTTCGCGATCAGAAGTGCAGGCGACGATTATCGTGCGGCTTAAGTACCATTGATGAGGATTGCTCACTATTAGCGTAATGGCGACATACGCAAACGCTCGGCTTTGTGGAGATCATTATATAATTACGGAGTGAAAATAAGAAGACATATTACAGTTCACACTTGTCGGGTCTGCAGAAAATTGGAGTCCAAAAGACAAGCCGATTTTCACTATTTTTTTCTAATGAGTTTATTCGGACGACGAGGTCGGGATTTTACACACAATTAAGACATAGCATTGGCAAGGTTGGTTTTTTTTTAATTGAAAAATATTTATAAACAATGAAATTATTATTATTCGAAGAAACTGCCGACGTGCTGCATGGCCAATCGATGTAGGTGGTTGAGGCAATTGGGCTCATCCGAAAATTGAAAAATTTACTTTTAGTATAATAATAAAACTTCCGTGCGACCGGATACTTTCGTGGTAATTTTGAAAATTGCGAAAATGGCAAGCTGCAAAAAAGTTCGACTTTCGAGCAAAAGAGGAACTTTAATTATTTTTCATTAACAAATGGATAAACATATGAAAAAATCATCCGGTCGTATGATAGAAAATGTCATAAACTATTCTCTTTTGGAATTCGCAGTGAATTGGACCGATAGATTTTGAGATACGACTTAGGCCTTTTTATAAAATGGAGTTTCAAGAAAAACGCAAAAAAAGGGCACATCGCAGTCGGGCGGTTCGCCGTAACGCAGTGGGCCCCTTAAAAAATCGTCCCAACGCGGTCAATCTTTAGAATCTTTGCATAATTTGTATTGCTAATTAAGGGGCTACATCTAATAAAAACCGATTTTATTTTCTGGCCAACAGTTGGTAAAGAAAAAACACATTTTTTCACACAAAGGTACATATATTCAGAGCCTGTGAAACAATCACCAAAAAATACAGAAAAACAACAAAAACATGGCCACCGGCGGATGGAATTTTTTCGCGATGTTTGGCGGTGGACATTCTCCAGCCAAAACGGTCCATCTAAAATATAAAAACCAAACGGGTTATTCAAGTTAATAATAAATGCGAGTCGTTGACGATCGCCGATTTTCAAAATAGACTTTTTTCACAAAATGGCGACGAATTGAAACTCGATTATGACAAATCTATAAAAAAAAGTCGTCATTCTTACCCAACTATTAAAAAATGAAGATCAAGTTGAAAAAAGTCAGATCGTCAACGACCTTCGAATGTTTCTCCTCGTATCTCCTGTGAATTTGGAAACAATTCATCCAGTGGTTCTCGAGATATCAAGTCCACCGACTTTGAAAACGGTGTTTCGAAAAAAATGCGCATAAAATAATCGTATTTTCAGAAATTCGGCAGATAACAAAACGGCGAATAAAAATTTACGTTCCCCTGAAATTGCGTTACTCTCGCTTCGTACGAATACAATAACGCGCTATATTTGAAAAAAAAAAATGCGCCGCGCAATTCTTCACGGCGTGAAAAACTTTCACCGCGAAAAAGTCATAAATAAATGACCTAGCTCAACGCGTACGGTTAGCTCCGTCAAGATTCGAGAAACTCGCAACTCGCGTTTCTTCGACGACTTTGGCTGTCGAGACGTTCGTTGCCCTCATCTCTCTCTCTCTCTCTCCCTCACTCCACTCTCTTATGTGTAGGGTTCCCAATCGATTGCAAGTACCCGCGTAACTGGTATTACATGTATGGTCTAGTCAAAACGGGTATGGAGGGAGGGGGGTGGAGGGAAAGTATCGCGATCGAAAAGCGTGCCGTGTGTTTAGGCACCGCAAATTAGTTCGCTTTTGTGTACGGCTGCAGCTCAAAAGTGGCGAGTAATTTCCGCGAGAGCGAGAAATCGCCACTGCGCGACGTTGCGTTGCAAAACACTGCAAAATGCTGAAACGACGTGTGTATGCGTGGATATGTATGGAGACAAGTGATTTTGAAGACTTTCGACTCCGAGAAACGTCGTCAAAAGCCCACGGCTTCAAAATCGCCTTTGAATACAATTAATGGGAGGTACTTGAGTAAACAGCGAGAAAAACAGGTAAACTCCGGGAATTTTTATCTCAAAAACTAATGTTTCGATTGGATCCGGTTTTTTTTGTATTGGAAAATATGTACATTGAGGTATGTTTAGGATTTTTTAAAAATAAATTCGTCGACTGCACAGAGAAAAAAATCCAATTGAATCAAACAAAATATATTGGTTGATTCAAATAAATGTCTGATCGCGGAGTGCCACCGATATATGAGATTGTTACAATACTATAAAATATTGAAAAATGTGATTGATTCAAATAATATATTATTTTATTTGGAAATCTCTTCTGTTCTTTGTATATCTACATTATCCTTCGAATAAAATTATTTTCTATTGAAATCATTCTATATACAATCCGTAGATGGATGGATGAAATAATTAAGCGGTTGCTACAATATATTTTATTTCGTACAAAAATATAATCAATAGAATGAACTATTTCTTTACTACATCGAAACGAATATGCCATGAGATGTAAGTTTTTCAATTTGTTTTAATCTTAAATAAAAAGTGAGCATTAGAATGCTCATCCACGATAATGATGGCGATAATATCAGATATTCAACTGATAAGAACAGATACTACACTTTGATCTTATGTTAGCCACAGGCCAAGAAGCGATAGTCTTTAGAGTTTCTCCGGCGTTTAAGTAGATTTTCGGTTCGCGCTACGCTTACGAGAAACGAGCGCGCGTGCGGCTTCTAGCGGTTACTCCGAGAACTACGAGTTTCCTCACACTTATAATTTCAGTGGCGCTCGGCCATCATTTAGTTGAATTTTTTCAACCAAATGCGCAAGAAACAAATTTAATTTTCGCATAATTTTTTAACCAATTCAGACATTTGCTTAATATTTGTCAATCAAAATTAAATATTAATATTTTAACAAATAATGTACTTGAAAATCAATATCGGATATGGCGAAAAAAATAACATATTTACTCAATAGAATTTTTATCTGAATTGAACGAGCGAAATTCAATTTTTCTTGTGTACTCGAATCAACAATATTCATGTTATGAATTGAAACGCTTTTTTTGTTCGTTCCAGAAAACGCATTCAAAACTATATAATTTGATCGCGATAACTTTTTAGATCGTTTCAATAATATATAGTTCTCTGCTAACAATATATCTTTGGAATGAAATAAAAAAACTTTTAATTTTATCATGTTATTAAAGTGAATAACGTTTTGTTTGGACTAATAAATCCGATTATTTACACTAACAATTTTACGATGGAATCAACGAAATTTCATTCAATAACACCAATGATATTGGATCGATGATTTTTTTTCTCAGTGTGGAAGCGATTAAAACGCAATTATCTCGAAACATAGTTTTCAAAGTCGGTGCCAGATGTATCTTGGAAACGGCTTGTCCGATTTTGTCCAAATTTGGATACAATATTCTTCGATAGTTTTTCTCGTTCGCCACGTAGGATTTTTTTGAAATTGTCATTTTTGACGAAATTGCGACCGTTTTAATTTAACATCCGTTTTTCGGTCGCAATTTCTGACGATTTTGGATTGCATACACATTGCATAAAAAAGCAATGGTTCAATCAAATGAAAAATCCCTACGTGGCGAACGAGAAAAACTATCGAAGAATATTGTATTCAAATTTAGACAAAATCGAACTAGCCGTTTTCGAGATACATCTGGCACCGACTTTGAAAACTATGTTTCGAGATAATCGCGTTTGAATCGCTTACAGTCAACGAATTTATTTTAACAAATTCGTAAACATACCTCAATGTACATATTTTCCAATAAAAAAAAACCCGGATCCAATCGACACATTAGTTTTTGAGATAAAAATTCCCGAAGTTTACCTGTTTTTCGCGCCGTTTACTCACGTTACCTCCCCTTAAGCACAATCGATCAAATATTTAGAACCGCCTTTCCGACGATGTTTTTTGGAAAATCTCAACACGTCTGTTATTCACACATTTTGGTGTCGGGAAAAAAATGATATTCCACAAACAAGAGCTCAAGATGATTATCGTCGACGGACGATGTTGAAACTAGAGCATGGATACCGGTTTTCGATAATATCGAAAAACTCGAATATCGCAACAAAAAACCGAGATTGGCCTCGAATATTACCGATATTTCGACATCAGAGTTGAAAACATTTAAATATCGTTATAATTGTTATTATTACCATTTATGTTACTTTAACTTGTTTTCTTAACTACGTTTAACAGCATTAAAATGTTATTAACCACATTCAATATTTCCGAAGCGTCAAACCATTTATTCACGAGTGTGGAATCAGAATTTCTTCCGCGGCTTATACCTGCAATAAGGTAAGGTCATCTCTGACGGACGAAACTTCACATGCTCTCTGTTTTTTGCAGTCATTCTGTGAACATCCTGAATCTCGTTAATTGAAGTGACCATGCTGTTGCCTGCCTGCCACAAGCTATGCCACTTGTTTGCATTTTGGTAGCTACTACTGCGCCGACTTGCATAAAACTTTCCAATTTTTATTTTGAATGTTTACTACTTTTTTATTTGCGTAAAAGTTCCTATTTTTTTCTTTTTCATTTGCTTGTTCATTTTACGTTGGATTGGATATATATAAGAACATAGCAGAGTACGTTTGGAAATGTATAATAAACGAAGATCTCAATTAAAGACGGTGATTTAAAATGGTGAAGTTTGCATCGTTGGAACGTGACGAAAGTTCTTTTTAACAGTTTATTTTCCATATTTTCATTATTATAGATACTTTTTTAAAATAAATTTATATAATAGATCGCTGAATAAATGTTTTAAAAGAATGGTTGAAGGATTTTTGCAGGCAAAATTTCTTAGATTTTGTATTGATCGGCAAGAAAAATTACCGATCGCGAGACTCGGTAGGCAATTACCGATGACGTGGATTGGTAAGCAATTACCGATTGTAAAAATCGGCAGGAAAAGTCGGCGATTGCGAAGATCGGTTAGAAAAATTACCGATCGCGAGGATCGGTACGAAAATATTACCGAGCGCGAAGATTGGTAAGCAATTACCGATTGTGAAAATCGGTAGGAAAAATCGCCGATTGCGAAGATCGGTGAGAAATATTACCGATCGCGAAGATCGGTAAGAAAAATTACCGATCGCGATGGTCGGTAGGAAAATATTACCGATCGCGAGGGTTGGTAAGAAAATTTTACCGATCGCGATGAACGATAGGAAAATATTACCGATCGCGAGGATTGGTAAGAAAATGTCAGCGATCGCGAGGATAGGTAAGCAATTGCCGATCGCGAGGATCGGCAAGAAAAATTGCCGATCGCGAAGATCGGTAGGCAATTACCGATGACGAGGATTGGTCAGCAATTGCCGATCGCAAGGATCGATAAGAAAAAATGCCGATAGCAGGGACCGACAAGAAAAATTCCCGGTCGCGATGATCGGCAAGAAAAATTGCCGATTGCGAGGATCGGAAAGGAAAAATGCCGATTGCGAGGATCGGCAAGAAAAATTGCCGATCGCGACGATCGGCAAATAAAAATTGCCGATCGCGGGGATCGGCAAGGAAAATTGCCGATCGCGGGGATCGGCAAGAAAAATTGCCGATTGCGAGGATCGGTAAGTTACGCCGAGGCACTATATAGTAATGCTAACAAATATTTCATTAAATAATTCAAAATCTGAATTATATTTTCACTGAACATTTTTATCCCGTTAAAAACTTGGTAACGCGCCAGATATCAGAAATACACACGATTGTCAATTTCGGAATTTGCCATAAAAAAAAGCGCAATGAAACCATCACACAGGGCCAACTGCGGCCAGCACTGCAAGCCGCGGGATGGGCCCCTTATGTGCAAGCACGTGCAGCGAACCGCCGGCGCGAGGCAGCGTCGGCGCAGCCACCTGGCGGACGGACGGAGTGTCGTGCTCCCGAAGTGCGTGGGCGACTCGTGCCTCTACGTACGCCTCTACGATTGCAAATTTGCTAAGCTCGCGGCAAAAATTCGTCCAATTAGAAGTGAAGAATGCTAATACCTGATTCAAAAAAATTCCAACCTCATTTTCAACGGAACTCAACTTTTATAAATAATTATTCAGCATAATTATAACAGACGATAAAAAATCATAAAAAAAATTCCCTTGCGCAATTATCTCAGCTAATTGAAAAATAAAGACCACGCGATTGCAAATAATTAAGAAAGAAAAAAGCGTTACGACGCGACGAAAGAAAAAAAAACGTCTCGAATGGAAAAATCCTCAAGCAGAATATACGGCGAAGAAATGTGATTGCGCAATACCGCCTGACCCGCCAAATATGTCAATATTGGTACAAATCACGCCTCGTAGCTGTACAAAATGTCCAACACGGACCTCTGCCCCGTTGAGAATTTACTTCGACCATTATCATTACCTACGATAAAACACATTCGTTCTATTAACGACAAAATGCTACTTGACACGTGCAATCGTTTTTTTTCACGAACTTTGAGGTTAACGCTTGGCGGAAAGTCCTTGAAAAAAGACGGTGCAGAAATTTCCCACGTGTTTATTTCCTCTCTGGCGCTCTCGATGTGTGCGCGTGCGTGTGCGTGACGATGGCCGATCTTACGTGACAAGAGTATTCGGGACTGTAAACAACGTACGCCGACGTAAATTTCCTGCATACATGCATACTAATTGATTCGCTACGTCGTCAATGATGCGCATGGGACGTTCTTCGACGAATGGTTATTGGACGACAATCGCCGCGATAAAAAAAAAATTATTCCACACTTCGAGGCATGTTTTTCTTCGTCCATTTTTCTCACCCAATAACATTAAGATTTTTAGGCAAATTTTTGGAAAGTGACAAATTTCGTCAGATAATTGTTAATAACAAATTAACTGTGCAATATTTTAAAAAATCCTACGTACTTCCATAGACAATGTATTTTTCAAGATATATTCAACACTTCAAGTGAATCGGTTGAAAATTGTCTGAGTTATGTTTACGGCCAACTTAAAAAATGCAGTTTTCAGATAAACGCTGCACAGCCGCCATTTTGAAATTAATCGCTTAAAAAAAATAATTGTATACAGTCACTGATGTGTATGAGAAACACCCTTTTTTGTAATCTCGATTTGTTTTGTAGTTTTTCTGAAAAAAAAAATCCTCAAAAAGCCTATTTTTTCAGCATCTAGAGTGGCCTAACCCCTTGAGAAAAAACATACCGAACGCGCGGTTCATTAAAATGAATTCTTTGCTTCTCAAATTTGCCCGTTCGTTACCAGTCTCGAGCTAATTCCCGTTTCATCAATTTTTTTTTCATTACGGCAAGGTCACCCCAAGGCCACAATAGGTTTTGTTTGAAAAAGCGCGAGTTGAAGAGGGCATTTCAAAAATCGTCGTTCCCACTCAACCAAGTGGACTTAACCTCGAAATCAGTTTTCACTTGAAGAAAAAAAAGCCTAAATCGACCGATGCTACTTGACGATCCCTCCGAAATTTGTCCGCGACTCTTTCGTCGAGAATTAATATTCATAGAACGATTCGCGTGTCCAAACCTAAACAAACTAACTCGCTATCCTTGTATGCCTGCTGCATGAAACTTAGTCAGGTGTTTATGAAATTTCGCGTGAAATTCCCTATATGCACAATACACGCTCTGAAGTTGCGTCTGTCCCGGCGACGCGCATCGCGTTTATTGTGGTGAATGAGTTTGTGATGAGGGGGCAAAAAACGGGCCCCGCGATTAATAAAAAGGTGTTTTTTTTAAATTCACCTCACTGACGCGCACGTTATTCATAGCTCGTGTGTGGGCATGCAAACATATGTGTATGTATATATATATATCCGCGCAGGGAAAGTGGGAGGCAATGATCAGTCGGTACTGTATAATATAATGTCAAAGATGATTTGACATCGATCACGATTACACGTCACTGATCATTATTATATAATATAACAATACTATTTTTAAAAATTCTGATTGTACTACATTTCACTACACACTACATTTCAAATTGTAGTGAATTAAAAATGTCGAATGTTTACAAAGTAAGCAAATAAACAAATATATGTGTGTATATATATATATATATATATATATATATATATATATATATATATATATATATATATATATATATATATATATTTGTTTATTTGTTTTTAATTCACTACAATTTTTTCAGAATTTTTAAAAATATTATTGTTATATTATATAATAATGATCAGAGAAAATTCTGAAAAACATTGTAGTGAATTAAAAAAGTAGAATGTTTACAAAGTAAACAAATAAACAAATATATATATATATATATATATATATATATATATATATTTGTTTATTTTGTAAACTTTCTACATTTTTAATTAACTACAATTTTTTCAGAATTAAAAAAAATATTATTGTTATATTATATAATAATGATGAGTCGGTACTATATAGTATAATGATGACTTTTATATAATATAACGAAAAAATTCTGAAATAATTCTGGCTACTCCAGTGTGAACTTATGCAACTATTCACCCTCTTGACATTTTCTCTGAAACCCCAACGTTATTGGACTACGCCTATTTTTCAAAAACATGTCAATTTTAGCTAAAAATGCAATACTGGGGCGAAAAAAATTCGTACGAAACTTTTTGAAAATCGAGAATGCAGGTTTTGATACCCTCTTCAAGTTCGCCATGGGAAAAACGAGCGAAGAAATTCGCCAGGAGTTATGCGGGCAGTTTTAGACGTGCAAAAAAGCTGAAAAATAACCACGTTTAAAAAGGCGTACCTCAAAAAAAATTGTAAACATTTTTCTAAAAAGAAAAAATGAAGGTAAATTTGTCCTCTTCAAAACGCCTCTTGGGAAATTTGATTATCTTTATTTTTGCGTCCGCTATCTAACTTTTAGTGCGGCAAGAAATTTCGACTGGTGTACTCAAACTTTTGGCCGGCAGTGACATATACACTCACACATATACATATATATGTTTCATGACGAAAATATAAATATTTCCGCTGTGTAAGTTGGAACCTTCATTCAATTAACAAATAAGCCTCACCTTCGTAAATCGAGCGATTTGTACACGGCAATAATAAATAATCTCCGATGGCGTCCTTTCTACGATCGATGCTGCGAAACGCTAACTCAACAATTTATTTTACAGGTCGCAAACACAACTTTTGCGATTGAGAAGAGGAATTCCATTTTAAAAAAAACCATAAGCTTCAAAGCTTGGTTTTTCAATTTTTTACACCACTGATAATTTCTCGAAAGTATCGAAATATTGTACTCTTCGACTCGACAATATATTGCTACACACTCATCGGGTCGTTCAACGTTGAAAGTGTGCGAAAAGTCTTGAGTTGTGCGACTGTACGACGACGACGCGCGGAGCGCTCACGCCATCTAGCGGAAGTTTTCAGGACTACCACGTGCGCGCCGTTCTTGTCAGTCGAGCAGCGCGCGTAAATACCGTTGCCCATCGCATAGACTGAGAATAAATTTTTTGTTGTAAAAACGTAATAACCTACAGGACAATTATCATATTGCAATCCGTCATTTGCTTTATGTTTTTCCTTTCTCTTTCGCTCTTATTTTTTGTTTATGAATCGTGACGCGAGAAGCAACGACGCAGGGAGGAGTCAGTCTGAAGTGCTCGTAATAAACTCGCCGACCGTACTGATACGCTATTGGCTCGCGTCGCGCGTTTTCTTCGACAATATATTTATATATATATATATATATATATATATATATATATATATATATATATATGGGACATTCACGCCATTTCACCTAGCCCGTGACCTCGACCATTCTGGTTTGCCTAATTTTTTTTGTAAAATCGTACACCATGTCAGGAATATCCACACTAATTTTTAGATTTTTATCTTTTCTCTTTTAGGCGTTATAATTTATCAAAACATGTCAATTTCGGAAGTTTTGGAAACGTTTAAACGCTGATAACTCCTGAACTAATTGAGATATCGACAAATGTCACGATATAATTTTTTTTTATTTTGAAGCATCCTTTCGTTAAAAAATATCCAAAAATTATGAATTATCAATGTCAACGTTTTCTTGCTTCTAAAGTGGAAACTATTTTTTTTAAAGATGATTACCTTTTATTCTTTCAAAAATTTCTCTAAAATAGAGTGACCCATTGTATGTTTTTTAAAACTAGTCTCATCGTGGGCCTACTTTTCCTTCAATTTTTTCAAATTAGTCATATTTTTTTAGAAAATTCTGATAATTTTAATCTCCAATAATGCTATTAATGATTTTGTGATTTCCACTTAGGCTTCGTCAGGCCTGAAACGGTTTATTTTTCTTTGTGTTGAATTTAACGAAAAAAAAATCATTTTTTATTCGAAATATTTTTTTGGGTTAAATTCCGTTAAATTGAAGAAAAAAATATATTGTGGCATTTTTGGATATCTCAATTAGTTTAGGAGTTATCAGCGTTTAAACGTTTCCCAAACATTCGAAAACGACATTTTTGAAAAATTATAACTCCTAAAAGAGAAGAGATAAAAATCTTAAAATTGGTGTGAATATTCCTTGCATGGGGTACAATATCACAACAAAAATTTGGGAAAACCAAAAATGGTCGGCGTCACGGACTAGGTGAAACGGCGTCGAATGCCCCATATATATATATATATATATATATATATATATATATATATATATATATATATTTCATAGGTGCTCGATACTGACCTTCAATGACCTTGAATTACCTTGAACGACTTTGCCCCCTGATGTTTTAAATGCGGCTTAAGGTGCTCCACGAGATGGTTAAAAAAATGTACCATTCCATTTTAAAAAGTGGAGGTGACCTTCACTGTGCGTCAGCGCCTGAACTGAAATAAATAAAAATTGGTCGCATTTGATGGCCTCCTTCACACCGGACAACTTTTGTCTAGAACATTTTTTCGTGACGTCGGTAATTACCGAGTTATTTCCGGTGGCAGAGATAAGAGGGACACCCTGTATATATATATATATATATATATATATATATATATATATATATATATATATATATATATGTATATATGTGTGTGTGTGTGTGTGTGTGTGTGTGTGTGTGTGTGTGTGTGTGTGTGTGTGTGTGTGTGTGTGTGTGTGTGTGTATCATGGACACCGTCCACGATTGATGATTTTCTTTTTATTGGTTTTCTGGGATATGAGATACACGCGTGGTGTGTTTCATTATTTTTATTTATTTCTTTGAAATTATATAGGTTCATATCGATATAGACTCTTCTAATAGACTTTGCAGACGGACATAATAGAAATAGTTCATTTAGCATTACGAAATTGCATACATACATATACACACACATATACATATATATATGTGCATATGTATATGATATCGTAATAATATAATATTATATATATCGTTCGTTCAATTCATTTTATATTCTTTGCGATCTTCTCTCGTTCTAGCCCCTTCGCCGCTTTTTCTTGATTTCATTACTGTTATTACTATTCATTTATCAGTGTCAATTTTTCCATTCACGTGCTCGTTGCAATCTTTTTATATCTCTGAGATGACATTCCGAGAAGGATTTTATCCGTTTTTTATGATGAGTATCACGTCAATATAAGAATCATGCATATATATAAGTGTATACATATGCATGCATGCATACATCAACTTCAGCCTTTTTCATAATCCGTCTCACATTACGAGCGAATTCCATACATATATCGTAAATACATTGCACCGGTCATTCAACATATCTGTCTCAAATTGTGATCTATACATATCAGGGTGATTTATTTTTTTTTTAGCAAACGACGGGCGCCTCTTAAAAGCGAGGTCGAAGGAAACGAAGGGAAAAAATCGTTATGAATGCTGTTGAGATGATTTAAATTGATATTTAATAAAAATTGTCATCGCTATTGGAGTTTTTTGTTTCTGTGGTTTTTTCAGGTCTTAAGGACGTTTTTTGCAATACGTTTCCTGTTTCTCGAAGCGCAGTAAATGTTTTGCAATGTAACACCCTAATATAAACATATCTTCGACCATCATTTATTATTGCTTGGGAGACGAAGAAAAAAAGAGTAGACGGTGAAGGAGGATGAGGGTCGAACGACTGAGTTTGCCATAATATATATATATATATATATATATTCATTCAAACATATGTAATATATTTGTTGCAAGCTCGTTCGAAACGATGAGAATATACAAGGACTCGGAAAAAAACAATATTGATCGATGGATTAATATTCATCGATTGATTGATTCAAATAAATTTGCATTAATTAATTAATCATTTAATTCGTTCAATTGATTAATCAATCATTTCCTCATTTCATTGGATAATGAATCAATCACTTGGTTTCATTGATTAATCAATCGATTAATCAATTGCATAAATTAATTAATCAATTAATTCATTGTTCTTGATTAATTAATCAATTGATTCATTTTCATCGATTTATTAGTTTTTCGCTGATTAATCGATTAATTAATTAAACAATAAGTGAAAACAGAAAAAAGCTTTTTTTTTATTCACTCGTGCTCGAATACAATTTTTACATAATCCATCCGAGCACTCATCGATCAAAGCAACATCATAGCACGGATACGAAAACTCGAGGAACTTTGGAATGGTCGTACTTTGAAAAAACATACGGGAAAGAAAACGATTCTCCACCCGATCGGGAAAACCGTCCGTTTTGCAACAAAAGATAAAAAAACACTTCCAACCGCTTCCGCAGATATCCGCATTCTTATTATAGTTACGATCTACCGTTACACCTTATATATACATATATATACATATATGTATATGTATATATATATATATGTATACTCAATACAAAGTGGCCATTCGCATCGATTATTCTCAATTATACACGTACACAATTCTTCTAGGACAATTTTACCGTAAAATAAAGCTTGTAGAAAATTGACCATATAGCCGAGATTGCTTCTTCACTCACACGCCCCGTTTTATACTCACAATCCTATTTTTTGTTCCTTCTTTAAGATATGTCAGTTTTGGACAAAACGTTATAGTTTAGTAGTTGGTAGTCTTTCCATTTTGTTTTTACGTTTAATTTTCTTTCTCTTTTTTTCGCCTCTACTTCTCTTTTTTCACAGTGGCAGTCGCTGTGGTACCTGCTCGATGTCGGAGCTCTGCTTCGCGTTGTCACGTCGCACGCTAATGAATAATAAGGAGCGAAATTCGAACGGATAAAAAAAAATACTTTGGATGATTATTTACGTGAGAGCAAAAGCGGGTGGCTTTATAGTGAGATAAAAAATACGATTCTCAATTTTAATTGATTAAAAAGAAATGTACATTTACGTCCAAAGAAAGGAAGGACTCATTTGAGCTCACTTCCGGCAAGATCGATACGATTCTTCGTCTTCGTGTCGAACTAGTATTCAATTGTTAGAATCAATTTTGAGACTTTAAATTTAATCTACTCTCCAATTTTTAGATTTCAAATTAAAAAAAATAATTGTAAAATTTCAATTTAAAACAAAGACCACCCAAGACTAAATCATTTCTTCGGACTTCCGGCAAAATTCGAATGTTTTTTCGTCTTTAGTTCAAATAATGACAAATCTTAGAAAATATTTCAATTTGATACGGAAAATTTAACGTAATGGACAATTTTTCGAAAATTTTACGTTGGACATGTAAACATCAACTATAAAATGTGAATATTAATTTTAAACAAAGACAGAGAATCATTCGAATCTTGCCGGAAGTGCGAACAAATTATATGGTCGTGGGTGTTCTTTTTGGTTCCAAATTAATATTCACATCTTATAATTGATTTTTAAATTAAAAATCCAAAATTTTATGAAACTTCGTCAGTATGTTGAATTTTGTGTTTCGAATTTGTTAATTGATTGTGAAATGTCATTATTAATTTGAAACAAATACGAAGAATCATTTCGAGCTTGCCGGAAGTGCGGACAGACGATTTAGTTACACATATATACATATACACTACCGTCTAAAATTTTGGAAACACTCGCCCCGGATCCTAGCCACACAAGAAGTTGCATCGCTCTTTTAAAAATGACGATATTTTAATTTACCACGCGGCGTTTCAAATGGGACATATTTAGCTTCATTGAGCTTTTTTCCAAAAAATTTTACGATTTTTTTAAACCCGGTATACATTTTGAAAGATGGTCGTTTTTTGGCTTTTTTTTGGCGGTAGAAATTTTAGCGCACGACTCGTGAAAAAAATGTTTAACCTTTTTGCCCATGAAAAACTTAAAGCGGAGAGTACAAGCTTCAATTTCTATTTTAAAAAAGTTTCGTACGATTTTTTTCCGCATAAATATTCAACTTTATGCAAAAAACGACCATATTCATGAAATGTAGCCTAACTCTGAAACTCCTAGGTTTTCGTAAAACAACTAAGAGGGCAAAAAGTTACATACAATCATTTTGGAGTTAGCAAAAACATTTCAGAAAAATTTGAAAGAATTTTTTATTTCAAAAGTTTGAAAAGACAAGCACAACTTGTCCCACATCTTCACATCCCACTTTTTCGATGAAAAAGCCGTGTAGATGAGGCAAGAGACGCGATTTTTGAAGATCAAGAAATATTTCGTTGACTTAAGAAAACATTTTGAATTTTTTTTTCTCGAATTTTTTATTTTTATTAATTCTAAAAATGTCTTGGTAAATCCAAAATGATTGTATGTAACTTTTTACCCTCCTAGTAGCTTTAAAAAAACCCAGTAGTTTTGGAGTTAGGCTACATTTGATAAATATGGTCGTTTTTTGCAAAAAGTTGAATATTTATGTGAAAAAAATCGTACGAAACTGTAAAAAAAAAACGAAATTGCAGCTTGTACTCCCTGCTTTAAGTTTTTCATGGGGAAAACGGTTAAAAATTTTTTTCACGAGTCGTCCGCTACAATATCAACCTCCCAAAAAAAGCCTAAAAAACGACCATCTTTCAAAGTGTGTACCGGGTTAAAAAAAATCGTGAATTTTTTTTTGAAGGAAGCTAAATGAAGCTAAATATGTCCCTTTTGAAACGCCACTTGGTCAATTAAGATATCGTCATTTTTAAGAGAGCGATGAAACTTCTTGTGTGGCGCGGAACCGGGGCGAGTGTTTCCAAACGTTCGGACGGTAGTGTATATATATACTTAAATAATCATTGAATGAAACGTTCATATTCAACATTGAATTAAATTAATTTATAATTTCAATGCAAGCGAGAAATAAATGAAATTACATATGTGTGTGTATATATATATAGTAATAATTAGAGCAGGTACCACGCATTATAAAAAAAACCACGACAAGCATATACACATACACGCGGTTATTATAATATATAATAACACCATTTAGATATTGAACGTGCAAAAAACAATTGGTGTGTTGCAACGATCGTTGAGTGCGACTCGCATTGAATCCCACGTCGATCTTTCTCTATTTCGTATTGTTTTTTTCACCCTCTTACTTTTTAATGATTTTCCTTGACTAATTTTTTTCCCTACTCGTGTGCGCTTTTTTGGTGAGACGTGTGTACGCGCATGTGTGTGTGTGTGTGTGTGTAGTTGATATACAGTATACGGGAGAGGGGGCGAGGCAGTCTTGCGCGAATTTCACGAGTGCGGAGTCCGTCTCGACGTTGAGGATATTAAAGAGGCTCAACTCTGTGATACAGCAATACGCACGTACAAAATTAAGCTGTGATTCTTTGATTATTGGTCCAGCCGCTCGCTTGAATAAATGCTGACATCGCGCGTTGTACACAAAAGCTCAGTGTATGCGTGTGTGTGTGTGTGATTGTTTGGGTTTGTGTGCAGGCATAAAATACAAATTGTCGTCGATCAGTCGAGAGACGTGGAAAACGTCGCGCTCGGACGACGACGACGTTTTCCACTTACAATTTCTTCCCTAAATATCGATACGTTTAGTTTTTTTTTTTCCTTTTTTTCCGTTCAAAATTCGCCCTTTATATTTATGTTTTCCTTCGACTTTTTCCACCTCTTATTTCTTTATTATTTATTTTCTAGCTCATCGCGTTTTTTTTTCATCGTATTTATATATTTTGTTTGGGTTTGTTTTTTTTTCTCGTTTTCTTCTCTCTCTCTCTCTCTCTTGGTTCCATTGTCCCGAGGACTTCTCCAAGGCGCAAATAAATATCGATTTTCGTCTCCCCTTTTCCCGCGCCTCGAGCCTCCTCGCGCGTCCGCGAGCGAGCCCGAGGGCGCAAAATCGTGGCAAAACGTCGTCGGGCCCGTTCGCCTCGTCGACGTAACGCGCACCGAGTCCCGCACTACTCGTGTCGTACACACGCGGAACGGACCGTGCGATTTGAAAACGCGGTGAAAAATCTCTACATCTCACAATTTTATACAAAACACGTGCGACGCACTCGTGAACAATGCGAAACTTCGATATCTCCTCACCGTTACAAACCCAAAGAGAAGGAGAACGAAAAAAACATCGACGAACGAACTCGAAATCCAAACCGTTCAAACTTGTTTTGCTTCGGTTTTTTTTATTCTCGCGAGAGAAAAAGAAAGTCTTCGTGGGCAGCAGCTATGTGTCGTCGTCCGAAAGCTCGGAGATTACATGCAAATTGACGATGAGGGCTTTCATCTTTTCCTCTCTCGCTTTTTCCACCTCTCATTTTTTCCTTCCCTTTTTCACCTCACGTTTTTTTCGCGTCGTTCCTTTTTCATCGTTTGTTTAGTCTTCTGCATTCCGCGACGAGAAACAGTCGTGACGTTCTCGAAGCTCGTCGATTCTAATTCTCTCAATTCCGTATCCGAATTATCTATGACGCAGCGCCACCACGCGGAAAACATGGAGAATTTCTCGATTTACTAATATCTCATATATATATGTATATATATATATATATATATATATATATATATATATATATATATATATATATATATATATATATATATATATATATATATATATATATATATATATATATATATATATTCGACTGGCCCAAAAAACATATTTTTTTCCAATTGATATTTTGGTTGAAAATGTTGTTGAGAATGACAAAAAATGAATGCTGACCAAATATTAGCCCTTTGATTTAATATTTAGCGCTCCCTCATCGCGATTTTCTATTTCCCATTCCTTTAACATGGTAAAAGCTTTGTTTGCCGCTTCTCGATTTTATAACTCGCCTACAGGTAAACACCGGGAAATGCTCAAAACCTTTTTTATGAGAAACTTAACGTTCTACAAAAAAGTTAGCCTTCATACGATAAATTCCACTGTCGTCGAATATCCATAAGTGAATATCCATAAGTCGAATATTCGTAAGTACGAATATCCATAAGTACGAATATCTTTAAGTCGAATATCCACAAGTCGAATGTCCATAAGTGAGTATAGAGTAGAAATGAGTGCCAGAAATGGCAGGAGGTAGAGATAAGTGAGTTCGTTTGGGTTTGTTTGGGTTTCCTCTATACTTATTTTTCCTCCACCTCTCGCCATTTCTGGCACTCATTTCTACTTTATACTCACTTTTGGATATTCGTACTTATGGATATTCATTTATGGATATTCGGTTATGGAATCTCGACTTATGGATATTGTACCCCAATCATAAATTCACTCGTTCGAATTTGATTCGACGTCAAAGTTGAGTCTATATAAATTTTACGATATTGTGAGATTTTTGGACTTTTACGACGAAATTATTGATTTTTTTTTGTTGTTGTTTTTATCTGATTCATCTTAAAAAGTATTGTATCCTTTTCAAACTATTTCCTAGATAGTTTCTAAAATTCCTAATAGATTTAAATTTATTGTTATTTAAAAGTACATTAGTACAAAAATCTGTTCTTAAACCGAATTCACTTGCCCATAGCATGATAATTCAATATCTAGGGAATCATTCAAAAAGGATACAATACTTTTTAAGATGAATCAGAAAAAAAAACAACAAACAAAAAATCAATAATTTTGTCACAAAAGTCGAAAAATCTCACAGTCATGAAATTCATCATAAATTCAACTGTAATGTTGAATAAAATTTGAACGAGTGAATTTATCGTATGAAGACTAACGACCTTTTTTGTAGAGCGTTAAATTTCCTATAAAAAAAGATTTGGGCGTTTTCGTGTGTTTACCCATAGGCGAGTTATGAAGCTGTGAAGCGGCAAACAAAACTTTTACCATGCTAAATGAATCGGAAATAGAAAATCACGATGAGGGACCTCTACATTAATAATTTAAAGGGCCAACGTTTGGTCTGCAGTTTTTTTCGTAATTCTCAACAACATTTTCAAGAAAAAAATTTTGAGATAAAATATTATTTTTTTGGGACAATCTAATATATATATATATATATATATATATATATATATATATATATATATATATATATATATATATATATATATATATATAGGGTGAGGCAACAACTATTAGCAGAAGAAATATTTTCTAACCTATCAGACTTGGAAAAAAAGTTTGTCTACAATAGTTGCACAGTTCGAAGCGGGTCATCGAGTTTCTGTTGTAAAACTTTTCCTTGAAGCGAACACTCATTATGGAAGTCACAATCTTCTCACTGCTTTCCAAAACAAGTTGATAAGATTCTCGATTGCGAACAGTGCAAACAAAGCCTCACGACTTTCCTCGATCTGCTTAGTATTAAACTATCGAAACGTCAATTAGAGCCTGTTCGTCGATACAGGCTGACGCGATTAATGGGACAATACAACCAATGTGAATCGAATTGCAAGGCATTGAAAGTTGTGGCCATCTCTTTGAGCACCTTTTATAGAAATAAGTCTTTGCATCGTTTTTTCAATCGATTGTTGGCTAAAAACATTGAAATTTCTATTTCAGCGATTTTTTATCCTCAATCTCGATTGAGGGTCTTGAAATTTGGTGTGTGAACTTTTTTTTAGTTCCTTGATAAAATTCTGAAAAAAATAGTGGTTCCATTTTTGAAAATGGCGATGACCTTCATTTCTCTGAAGCGCCTCCATCTGAATGAACCTCGTAATCACCGCTCGATGACCTCCTTCGTACTATGCAAATTTTGTGGGAAATATTTTCTTCTTAGTCTGATAGGTTAGAAAATATTTCTACTGCTAATAGTTGTTGCCTCACCCGGTATATATATATATATATATATATATATAATGATGCGATAATATTTACAATATTATATACATATATATATATATATATATATATATATATATATATATATATATATATATATATATATATATGCATATGCATATGCATATAAGCTGACTAGATCAAGTGCGTCATTGCATTTCAATGACGCGGGTATATGGGGGATGAAGTTGTTCTATAATGATTTCATGATGGGTATACGAGTGTTTTATACAATTATAATATATATATAGCTATATATATATATGCGACAGACCCAAGGACGGGGGGAGGAGGGACGCGTTGTTCCAGCGGTATGAGCGTGCACGTCGCTCAAGGTATGCACGAATGAGTATTGGTCGATTGTTCCGGCGAGGATAGAGCCACCGAGAAATCCGAGTCCAGTACGAGATCGCTTATGCAGCCGACTATTCCACGAGAGTATCTACCTCCCGTTGTCCTGACGATGTCGGGAGCACCACCTGCGGCAATAGGGAAGACCTTGAGATTTTGAAAACTCAGTGGACGGAGTGGATTAAAAAACGGAGGCTTTATGGGGTGTGGGAAAGTTTGCATTTTTTATAGAAAGATCGTAAGGTCTGAGATTTTATTATGAAAGGATAGGGTTGATGGAATCTGTTTGAAAAAAAATTCCGGCGGATTTCGAGGATTCCGGAGCGGTTGGGAGTTTTACTTTTTATAAAGCGGTCCAAAGGTATTATTTATTCTATTATCAAAAGGTCGTAATCGTTTTTTTTTGTGACGTTAAAGTTTGCATCGGTTTAATGCAAGGATTTTTTTTAAATTTTCATTTCTATATCTTTATTATTAGCCAAAGCGTTTTTTTTTTTGCAAATCGAGGTTGTCAATTTCTAGCAAGAATGCGTGAAAATGTTCGAGTGAGCTTTACAGCCTAAATCGGCCTAAAAAAGTTGAGCAATTAAAAAGACCGAATTTTCGGTGCATTCCGACGATGCAAACTTCAACGTAATTAAAAAAAAATATGTTGAAGTTCAAAATTTTCCTGTTGATTTTTCATTATAAAAGCGCCAAAAGATCCTGCTTGATGTTTCTGCTCCATTGAGGGGGTAAATACATATAAATGGTCGAAAATGACGAAAAATTTCGGGATTTTTTTCCAACGCAATTACTGGACCAATCGTGTTTAAATTTGTAGAGTATTTTATTGTACATTAGAAGACATGACATTTTTTTTATCGACAATAAGTGTTTATCAGCAGCCTGCGGCCAATTATTGCTGAACGAATTTTCGAAATTATCGGCAGCGATAAAAAAAACTATCCGATTCATTTCAACCAAATGTTTTTAGCCACATAATTGCAAACCCTCGCCGATAAAGCTCCATATTTAATAATTCATTTAATTAAACAATCATTTTTGCATAAAAAACACAAAAATTTTCGGTGAAAATTCGACATTTTTTTCTGAATGCCGCCGTTATTGCAATATTCAACTCTTACAACTGTTTCTTGGCTTATCGACAGCGTACTTTCGTATATGATGTAATGGTTTTTAAATTTTTTGTTTGAGATTTAAAAAAAAACTACTGCTGCAGCAGTTCGACATCCCGAGGAAAATTCGTTTGGCCACAATTGGCTGCAAGCTGCTGATGAATACTTATTGTCGATAAAAAAAATGTTTTTCATGACGTGTAATGTACAATAAAATACCCTACAAAGTTCAAAACGATTGGTCCAGTCGTTGCGTTGGAAAAAAATCCCGAAATTTTTCGTCGTTTCCGACAATTTATATGTATTTCCCCCCTTAAGGGGTTAGGCCACTCTAGAGGCTGAAAAAATAGGCTTTTTGGGGAATTTTTTTTTCTCAGAAAAACTACAAAATAAATCGAGATTACAAAAAAAGCATTCATCATGCATATCAATGACTGTATACAATAATTTTTTTGAAGCGATTCATTTCAAAATGGCGGCTGTGCAGCGTTTATCTCAAAACTGCATTTTTTAAGTTGACCGGAAACATAACTCAACCAATTTTCAACCGATTCACTTGAAATGTTGAATATATCTTGAAAAATACATTGTCTATGGAAGTACGTAAGATTTTTTTTTATATTGCATCTTTCATTTGTTATTAACTTTTTTTAAAATTTTTTAAAATATCATATAATAAAATTATATCGTAACATAAAATTTATTAAATATCGTATAATAAATATATTAAATTTTTTAAATATCGTATAAAAAAATAATATCGTAATACAAATTTTTTTACATATTAAATATTTTTTAAATAGATTTAAATTTTTTTAAAAATCGTCAGATAATTATCTTTTAGTAACAATTATCAGATAATTGTTATTAACAAATGAACTATGCAATAAAAAAAAATCCTACGTACTTCCATAGACAATGTATTTTTCAAGATATACTCAACATTTCAAGTGAATGGGTTAAAAATTGTCTGAGTTATGGTTCCGGCCCACTTAAAAAATGCAGTTTTGAGATAAACGCTGCACCGCCGCGATTTTGAAATTAATCGCTTCAAAAAAATTATTGCATACGGTCACTGATATGTATGATAAACACCCATTTTTGTAATCTCGATTTGTTTTGTGGTTTTTCTGAAAAAAAAATCCCAAAAAGCCAAATAGCCTCTGGAGTGGCCTAAGGTCTTAACGCATTTTGACAATCTCGCCGCTCGGACAAAGGACTTACCAACGTACAGTCCCGTGTCAGTATTGAGTTGTCTCAACTGACCGGGCGAGGAAGCCGACACTCCGGCACCGCTGTCCACTACCAGAGACGCCCACTGTTCGTTCCTACGAGCCACCAACAATGACAAGAACATTAAGAAATTACGATTGGAGGCAACACGAGACGGTGCGTGATATCCGAATATATTCTCACCTGACCGCCCGCACGCGATGCCACAAATCGTCGTTCAGCCTCGTAATGTTGTATCGTAGGACAGCCTCGCCGGAGCCAAGATTGTAAGCGAGCGTGAGATATCCCTCGTTCAAGCCGAGAGCGAGAAAATCATCGTTCGCTGATCTCTGCTCGGGTGGATCGGAATGTCTGCCGCTCCAGAGCAACAGTCCCGTGCTGCTGCTCGTACGAAATCGCATGTTTATGTCGACCCGATAGCTTATTAACCTGGCATGTGGGAAGAACAAATATATAAATAAACGTCACCGACTGCCGTTTAGTAGTAAGGCGGTCCTCTAGTTTCCCGGCTGTTTTTTTACGGCTTTTTCAATAATTTTTTACGGGCAAAGCATCGAAATAATCAATCTCATTGTTTTTGCATAATCTTTATTAACATTTAAATAAGCTTTACAAATTTTTTTAAGTCAAAATATATAATAGAATAAAAGTTATAGTGGCCGACAGGAAGACATCAAGTAAAAGAGGTGCTTGACGGTGACCAAGATTGCGGCTGTTCTGCTTATCTGAAATCAAAAAACCAAACGGCATTTTAATCTTCATATTTAAGACTAGCGATTGAACTGGAGTGAATTCTAAATGACAAAAATTGACTTTTTTATACACTTTTGAAAATTACATTCTATTTTTTACTCATTTTTTCTTAAGTTTTTCGCTCGTACAAAAAAAAACTATCGAAGCAATCATGATAATCCTAGTTCAATCGCTGGCTTATAACATATTAAAGATGCTGTATAAATTTGAACAAGATCGGTGCAGTAGTTTCTGAAATATCGTGGTCGCCGTTTCGAAAAATGGTGTTTCGAGAAAAACGCGTTTGAAAGTTCGCGCATGTGATTTATACTAAAAATTTCATCTCACCGTCAATCTGCTATGCCTGGACCATACAATAGGCCTTCCTCTTCTTCTTGGAAGTCACGCAGAGCTGCTCCGTCTTCCCTTTTCGCGATTCGGGCCTGTTTTACAACATCACTCGTGCGCCTTTCTGAACGGTCGATCCGAGAGCTATCACGCTGTTGAACATATCCTTTAGCTTGTGGGCCGATTTTCACTCCCATGGTTTCCAAGGTCTTCAGGATAGATTTGAATCCTTCGTTGAAGATTACGACAGCGAGAAACGTGGCGATTTCAACCACTTTTGGCCCAGAATGGAGGTGCTTCGGAGCAAAAGTCCAGATTAACGAATTGAGCGACTCGTTATTATTTTGAGTTTCCGCTCACAGGCATCTGCTTAACAATTCTTCTTTGGATAAATCCTCATAAATTGGCTTTATAACTTTTCGAACTGCTTCAGAAAGAGGCGGTTTATTGTGTTTGAATTGCTCAGCCTCTCCGAGAAACTCAGCTCTGCGCCATTTGCACCAACTAGATTCGCCTGCAGGACAATTTTGATGCTGTGAATTCTTGTGAAAAATCTTGTGGAAATCTTGTGAAAAAATGTTGCCCAAATTTCCTTTCTCATTTCCTCGATAGAATCTGAATGTCTCCGAATAGCTGATCCATAATACGTTGTCATCTCACCAATCAATTTATCAGTGAGTTTTCCTGCACCTTTCCCACCGATGCCTTTATTAGATTGTTTTGCATTTCGGAGCCGAGTTAGCCGTTAGCAGTTAGATTTAGGGATATCAATACAATGGTCAGCGCCGTATACCTGCTCCGTTCCAGGGCCGCAATTTGTGAACCACTTCGAATATCGAAAAATCCTTTCGCACACATTTTCTACACATGTCGTAGATGTGATTTATGAAAGAAAAAAAATCGATTTTTTCGACCCGAGAAACTAGAGGACCGCCTTAAAGTATATGGCGTAGAAGTTTGCATCGTTGGAGTGCAACGAAAGATCTTTTCAATTTTTGTAAATTTCGTCATTTTTATTACAATCTACAATTTGTTCAAATTGACTTAGATCGTGGATCTTTTATGAGGATAAGAAACATCTTTTGGGCCATTTTGGTACCCTAAATCGGCAAAAAAATGTCAGCAATAGGGAAAACAATTTTTTTTTAGTAATTCTTTAGATAAGTGACTTTTCGGAAAAATATTATCCAATTTCTCCGATAAAACATCATTTTATTGCGTTATAAATGATGATATTCAGTCGGGGGAAGCTGAAATTTATCATTAACAACATTTTTACTAGCAAAAAATCGTTAAAAATAATTTCGGTTTTTTTTTAAACTCAAACAAATCCAATATAGGCGTTCAAATGTTAAAAAATGTCCCATTTTATCACGCGCTTCCGAGAACTTCAAATCCCCATAACTTTTTATGGTGAATTTCAGCTTCCCTCGACTGAATATCATCATTTATAACCCAATAAATGAGAAAATAGGACGAAAATAATTGTAGGCTAATTTTTCGGAAACATCACTTATCTAAAGAACTACCATTTTTCAAATTAATCTTCAAAAATGGCGGAGGTATGGCGCCGTCTTCTAAACGGCATTTTCAAAACTGGCGTGACGTATAACTAAAAAACTAATCTACCGATTCTGATGAAATTTGGTATAAATCTTTCTAACCTTATTGTCTGAAACATCACCCCAAATGTTTTTGAAAATTAAACAAAAAAAGTGTTTTTTATTCCAAAATGTAGCTATTTTTTGTTGGAAAATTCAATCTTTTTGGTTACAAGCGTACTATTTTATCGGAATTTCAACATTTCTCACTTTTTCTTGGTTCATATTCTGCGTACCCGTACGGAAATTGAGTTGGGGCTGTGGTCGGGCCCCAATAATATTCCCCAAACTTTATTCAGGCCCTGATCTGGAAGCCACATGAGGGCCGTTAGCGGCCGGTCACACTTTGTCAACAAGGGCCATTAAAGGCGCAACGACCGGCGCCTTATAAGTTGCCCCAATAGCGCCTCATCAAAACCATTTGAGCGCCCTAAAAATGCCTCAACGGCGCCTCATCATAACCACTTCAGCGCCATAAAATATCCGTATCAGTGGTTATACGTGTATGTTAAATGCGTCAGGGTAAATCTGTATTTGTTTTTATGTAATTATTCATGTGCATAGGTGTGGGCGTGAGTACATGTGTATGTATGTGTGCGCGCGTAGAAATGTGATTGCGTATTTGCATGTGAGCCTTTATGACAAACTGCCATGACAAAATTAATACAAAAAATAATCCATTCTAAGGAATGGATGTGTAGTAGAAATAAAAAAAATATATGGGTCTACTGAATCACTAGAATCTATTTCCATTGAGGGAAAGATCTGGAAAACAAAGACCAATTTATTTACTTATCCTACACAGTCAGATAAAGTTTATGAATGGGAAATATCAGCGAAGTCTTCAGAAGAAATAATTTTCCCTATGATGAGTATTGAGCGGAAATTAGTCGCTATAAAAATGTCGAGAAAACCGGTTGGGACTGTTCACACTTATGCGCTAGCATTACTCCATGTATGAGCGAAACCATGAGTAATTGTTTGTATCTACGTAAAAGGTTTCTTTAATTTGATAAATAAATACTGTCTGATGTTTGTCTGCATATTTGTGTTCATCGTTGATTTTTTTATTTGCCAATGCCCTTACGCTTTTTCCCAATTTGCGTTCGATGATATTATTCGATCGATGTATATAATCGATTTGAATAATTGAAATACCATCAACCATGTAGCCTAAGCTATTTATACTGGTTTATCGCTATAATAGTCAGATCTGGGCCTATTGTGGAGATCTCTACTTGTTTATCCCTATACAGGCCACGTCTGGGCCTATTGTGGAAATCCCTACAGGTTTATCCCTATAATGGCCAAGTCAGGTCCTATTGTGGAAATCCCTACAGGCTTATCCCCATAATGACCAAGTCGGGGCCTATTGTGGAAATCCCTACAAGTTTATCCCGATAATGTCCATGTCTGGGCCCATTGTGGAAATCCCTACTAGAGAAAGTACCAAGGAAGCCCTGAAAGGCCCTTATTTTTATTAGGGATGCTCTATCAGTTTTCCGCACGGGAACTTCGTAATATTTTTCGCTATACGCCGAAGACTTATGCTGTGCGTATAGTGAAATCTATACATACACGAGGATTCATGCTATACGTATAGTAAAATCCATATGAAAATATAGCGTGTAACAAAGGTTGGCATTTTACAAAAAGTCCTATACAGCATATAGGACTCGCGCCTATGCGAGAATGGTTTCAAATGTAATATGCACGCATCATTTTTACTATACGGCGTGAGAATCATTTTGACACTTCTATAACAAGTCTTGGAGTTCCGAACTGGCAGTAAACTGCTATACTTGTCTAGCACTGAATATTAGAATTCTGGCAACCAGTGTTAGAATTTGAGGCCGTATTTTTCTCCGTGTAAATATGGAAAAGCGACCGCTGCGGTACTTGAAGAACTAAACCCGCAAAAGTCTCGCGACCGGCGCTTCGGGAGTCACTCGCGGCACGAACCTCTTCATCGTATCGGCGTCGTTGTAATGTAGATAACTCTCGATACCGCTGAAGCTCGGCACATCGCGTTTCGTCTGATACGCCGAAGCGGAAGTCCCGAAAGCGGTTTCCCTCGCGACTGTGTGCGATCCGCCGGACGGATCGGCAGCCGGAAACGAGGACGACGTTTGCATCGCCGGTGCTGGACAGGGATGCGGCATGCCCGGATAACAGCGACAGGTGAAACGTTCCCGCAACGGGCGACACTCGGCGTCACCGCAGGGCCGAGCCTCACAAGCGTGCCCGCAATTCCCGACGTTCGCTCCACCCAATGCCTCGGCCAGTATACCAACCTGATGGAAATTCAACAATATTAATTGGTGAATTATGATTGAAGTGTCAATTAATTATGAATAAAATACGAGAAACATAAACTATAAATTATATATATCAATGCAGAATGAATTTTTAAAAACTTATAAATATAGTAGTTATAATAATCATTATATTTTTTTTTCATTATTTATATTAATATCAAGATAATCTTTAATTTTATCTAATTTCATTCAATGTTGAATATTATTACATTTTTAATTTGCGAATATTTAATAATCGAACTTTTTTTTCATCAGTAATAATATCATTACGGATTTTATTATTATTGTTGGAAAATGCAGATATAAGTTAATGAAAACACATAACGAAAATCGTAAATCACGTGCAGAATTCTACATAAAATAAAATCGACATAAACTTTTGAATGAGATGACAAAAAAATAATTTCCTAATGAGACATTTAAAAATTATTTAAATGATTAAAAACATTGTTTTAGACTCGTTTGTTCTCGAATAAAATGAATTTTTCCTTCTCCAATAACTGTTTTTTTTTCAATTTCCGAGTGACAAAAACGAGAAAAAAAGTATAAATGTAGAAAAGTGACAGAAAAGAAAAAATGTATAAAATACAAAATGTATAAAATAAAATTTATTTAATAATACATTTTTTTCTGTTTTTTATACTCAAAAATAAAAAAAAAAGAATTTAATGGAGAAGCGAAAATTCCAAAACAATGTTTTGGAGAAAAGAAAACATTGTTTTAGAATCTTTGTTTCGGCAATAAGTTGAATTTTTAAAATGTATCGAAAAATCATTCAAAAGTTTGAATATTTTTTAATAAACTTATTAAAGGCACTACACCACGGTAAAAATCATGTTGTCATTTCTTTTCTTTCATTTTCTGAAAGATACATTCGTTAAGAATGCTCTCACCAAATTTTTTAAAGAAATTTGTAAAATTGGCGGAGATACAGCATTTTATGTCAAACCGTTCGGAGCGCACGACCGCGCCGAGCGGCAGATGTGCGGCTGTGAACGCGTTTTTCTCGAAACCAGGTCCCTGACACTGGGTACTATTCCTATGGCAATAAATTACTCGCGTGTTGTCCGGGATGTTTGATTGCGCTACAGTCCACTTCGTGGAGCTAGTAGTCATCTGCTCGGTTTCTTTTACGCATGCGCGTTCCATGCTCGATATAATACCATTTTCGGAGTATTTCGAGTTTCACGCGTTTTACGGTTGTGTTGTGACTTGTGGCTTGTGAGTAAAATAAAATCTTCAGAACACTTTAAATGTTAAAAAATCAATCCGCGATCGGTGAAGTGTATTTTTGTTTATCATGCCATGCCTTCTGTATTGTGTGTAGGTTATAATTATCAAACGACGCTGAGCGGCAATTGATAATTTGAAAATTATTCAAGGGAAATAAATATATTTTTCCTCATATTTATATGTATCGATTTATTTTTTTAAATTTTCATGCTCGTTAAGAAATGGACACCCACGCATACACTTACTTCTCGGTCTCTAACTGCCAAAAAACAAATACATCTCTAGTTACATAATTTCAAGCGATTAAAATAATCATATTATAATAATGATTATAATAAACATTTTCGCCATTGTTTGGTGGGTTCGGCTGGTTCACAGGTTATAGGGCATATATATAGTTATCGAGCAGGTGACTACTAGCGCCACACGTAGCAGCGATTGAAAATAAAAAGGACGGACATTACGCGAGCCATGTATGACTGATGGTGACAGGGGGCTGCTCGAAACTAATGTAGTTTCGTCATTTTTTTCGCCATTTTTTTTTCATTTTTTTCTCGAAACTACATTTTTCAACCTGGTTGACATCATATTTAAAAAACTATTCATCCGATTTGCATGCGCCAAGTCGTAAACTGTTCGAAAATCCAGTCTCTATGGCACCACATAGGGATTTTTTTTATAGAGGGCCCCTTTTTGATTTTTTTTAAGAACGCTGAAAATTTTCCATGAAAATCGAGAATAAAATTCGCTGGTCCGCCATTTTTTTTAGATATCGAAATTCCCCTACGTGATGCTGTAAACCTATATGTCTAGTTTCTGAATATAATGTTATTTTATTTTTCAAATGAACCGTATGGCTTAAGGCCTTAGACCATTCTAGAGGCCGAAAAAATAGGCTTTGTGGGGATTTTTTTTACAGAAAAACTACAAAATAAATCGAGATTACAAAAAAGGGTGTTCATTATACATATCAGTGACTGTATACAATAATTTTTTTGAAGCGATTAATTTCAAAATGGCGGCTGTGTAGCGTTTTTGCGATGACGTCTCCGTTTTTCCAAGGTCCACGGCCGGAAAAAAACTGTGATTTTTGAATTATAATGAGCCAATGAATTTTTTTCGATTATATATAATAACTGCTATAGAAGCACGTAGGATTTTTTCGATATATTGATTTCTGGCCAATGGGCGTACTTCTAAAGTGGAAAGTGAAAAATGTGCCTGAAAAATCGTCAGATAATTGTTAATACCAAATTAACTATGCAATGTAAAAAAAAATCCTACGTACTTCCATAGACAATGTATTTTTCAAGATATATTCAACATTTCAAGAGAATCGGTTGAAAATTGTCGGAGTTATGTTTCCGGCCAACTGAAAAAATGCAGTTTTGACATAAACGCGTTTGAAGTTTTGAGTCCGCTCATCTTTTGGGACATCATTTTTGAGGTCCTAGGGGCCCATTAAAAAAAAATCGATTTTTCGAAAATTCAACAGCGTCCTCTTGGAAGCGGCGTACACTGCAAACTATACTTTAGATTCGAGTAAAAAAATTTGTATACAGTCTTCTATATTTATATATTGATTATGAGTATTAATAAAAAAAATTCCATAAATCGTTTGCTTGAAAATAATTACGGAAAATGCACCCTCGTACCGCGCACGAACCGTGCTGTGGTGCCTTAAGGGGTTACCCCCACTTGCGATTTTGAAAAAATTGATTTTTTTTTATTGCATTTTCTCGAAGTATAAGTATCTGAGAATACGTCCTGCAAATTTCAAGTCGATCCGAACAAAATTGACTGAGATATGAGCGTTGAAAGAGAATAATCCGTTGTGTAAACGACCGGCTAGTCTGCCGTCTGGCGCGCTCGACCCTCCCTCCGACCTTCAATGCATTGTTCGATGAAAAGGGTCGTATACCTGGCATTCACAACGTTCATATAATAGACTGGAATTTATAAAAACGGGCCCGGAATAGATGACTCTATGTAAGTTTACAAAAAAAAAAAATATTTTCTTCGTGTAAACTGAAATTGAAACTTTAAACGCGTTTTTCTCAAAATGGCATTTCTGAAGTCGGTGACCAAGATTACTCGAACACTAATGAACCGATCTTCTTGAAATTTTGCAGGCTTATTTAATACATAAAAATGTAGTCGTTAATCGTACGATTTTATTTCGAAAAAAATGGCCGTTTTATAGCAAAAAAACAGCCGTTTTTTTTCGTTAAAATCGAACCATTAACTTTGACTGTCCGCCATTTTGTGAAAAATGAATATTTTTTAAAATCCTTCGATTAAAGACTAGTTTATACTTATATTCGACTAAATCCATCCGCATTTTTTTTTCAGATGATCCACTTCGCCGCAATGTTGGTCACCGCAAACCGTGTATATAAAAACATTATTTCGTTGACGGCCATTTGCCAGTAAACAATGTAATATTTTTCAATAAAAAAATTACTGACAGTTCTTCAAGATGTGCTCTTTAAGATGGTATATTGATCGACTAGCTTTTGCCCGCGGCTTCGCCCGCGTGGATGTCGGAAAATATCCCACGGGAACATACTACCGTGATTAAAAGTACCCCATTTGTTAATCTAGGTAAACAATGTCTTCTCGCACTGCTTATATAGTATCCGAGGAGCGGCGCGCGGATTGATATATGATTGATGGAGGATAAAATCTCTAAAACCTAATAATATAACCTAACAACGGGACGGAAAATTACCTACTTAAATGCCAAATATGAAGGCAACTTTAAAGTGAAAATATTAAATCCTCTTTATTCTCTATCCCGTGAGAATTAGAAAAAAATAGTTACGTAAATAATCCCCGTTAACCACCCCCCCCCCCCTAAACCCCTTAATGACAAACTTTATTACATAGGCAAGTATTTGTGTCAAGTTTCAAATAAGATCAAAGAAGATGTTTCAAAGAAGATAAGCCCCGCGATAAAATCCTCCCCTGTAAAAATGACTATCCCTTTTTAACCCGTTAGGGGTCGATTTTCGAAAAACCCTGATACACGTTATTCTTTATTTTTGTTCTAAAGCATAAATACTGAGTTTCGAGTTAATCGAACCGCGCGTTAAAATTCTTCCATACAAACTTTGATACCCCCAAATCCCCTCTTAGGGGGTAGTTTAGGAAAAATAAAAGTGACAAAGTTTATAATTTACTTTATAATTTATTTGTGTTAAGTTTTCAAGTATATTAACTCAAGGAATAAGATTTTTCATACAAACTTTCACCCCCAATTTAACTCCCTTAGGGGTTGAATTTCGAAAGATCCTTCCTTATTCCTTGTCTACATTATAAAGGGAACCTTCGTGCAAAATTTCAGCTTTCTAGGTAAAAGGGTTTGGGCTGGGCGTTGATGAGTCAGTCAGTCAGTCAGTCAGTCAGTCAGTCAGGACTTCTTTTTTTATTTATATAGATTAAAAAAGTTTTGTAGTTTTCTTAAAAAAAAATCATGAAAAAGGCCTTTTTTCGCGCTACAAGTGGGGGTAACGCCTTAAAGATTTTCGATTCCTTGTAAACAAATTTCAAAAACGAAATACTTTTTTCGTTACTCGAGAACGAAAAAAAACAAAGATTCCAAAACAATGTTTCAATTCTCTTCGCTACGATTATGAAAACGTTAGCTCACCTCGCGATGATTCAGAACAACCGTCTGTATGCATCCCACGAAGCTGGCCGTTGTTCTAATCTTCGGTGTGTACATGTCCGAGTTTGGCGTTCCGCCGAGATAAAGATTGAGGGGCAGGGACAATTGCGTGAACGCGCCAGGTGCCAATATCTCCTGGGCTCGTTCGTTCTCCACCTCGAGGGAGGCGAGTCTTCCGGTTCTCGAGACTCGTACTTCAAGCCACTCGCCGAGACGCACCGGCGTCTCGCTCCTTTCAAAGCCAATTTGTTATTCATGCTCGTTGTGAAAATGTATATCGCGCATTATTTTCACGCTCATGTATCTACATATATATGCATGTATGCATAATATGTGCATTCATTACAGAAGCAGCGAATACCTCAAGGTCGCCGGTCCAGTGCCAAGGTCAAAAGTGAATTGCACGTGGCCCGCGGTGAGATACAGAGCGATAAAATCACCGGTTGCGTCGCTGTGATGACCGTTGTAAAGTATAACGCCGTCGGGGGCGGTGGGCTTCAATGTCACCGCCAATTCGAGCCACGAAAGGGAACTGTCGCCCAGTCCGGGATAACGCAGATACGACGAACCGTTGAAGGACGGCACCTGCAGCGAAAAGACATTTTTTTATCTTCAATATTATTATCAGTTGCGATTTATCATTATTTTAGGTAGTCCTATCGCTTCACACCAGTCATACCACTGATCATACTTGAGACTTGTACAATTTATATTTTTAGCATATGAGGCATTCTTCATCAACTGGGCCACTCTCCAGTTTTTTTTCAAAATCTGCCAGTTTGAAATATTAGTCAAAAGGAGCGTGTGTGATTTTTTTTAGATTTTTCCAGGCGTCCGATCGGGATTTTCAATTTTTCATTACGAACACTGTATCCGAAAAAATATTCATCGAACAAAAAAAAAGATGAGAATGAAAACTTTTTGTTTTTTCCGCTTTATCGAAAAAAAATCAAAATCATCATTTTTCTGCATTGAGAAAGTTCAAATTTGGCTAAAAAATGAAAATAACATTTTTTTAAACGTAATAACACACTTTCGATTTCGGTACAAACTTTGCGGGATGTCTATCATTGGGTAAAGAGTCTGCGAAAAAAAATTCAGAATGGTACCTGCAACGGTTAGGATGAAAAAATAAATTAATCTCATGCGAAATCTCATAACCGCTTATATGCGGTTATGAGATTTCGCAGGGTTTTTATTTTTTTATATGAGGTTTCGCAGGGGATAAAAACCCTTAATAAATATGAGATTTAAATAAAACCCTAAAATTTAAATTATATGCGGTTATGAGATTTCGCAGGGTTTTAATTTTTTTCATCCTAACCATTGCATGTACCATTCCGAATTTTTTTTCGCAGACTCTTTACCCAATGACAGACATCCTGTAAAATTTGTACCGAAATCGAAAGAGTGTTATTAGGTTCAAAAAAATGTTATTCTCATTTTTTTGCCAAATTTGAATTTTCTCAATGCCAAAAAATTATGATTTTTTTCGATAAAGCGGAGAAAATAAAATGTTTTGATTCTTATGTTTTTTTCTTTGATGAATATTTTGTCGGATACAGTGTTCGTAATGAAAAATTGAAAATCCTGAACGGAGGCCTGAATTTTTTTTTTAAATCAGAGACGTTCCTCTCGACTAATATTTCAAACTAGCAAATTTTGAAAAAAATGAAGACGTTGAAAAAAAGTGGCCCAGTTGATGAAGAATGCCTCATATGCAAAAAAAATTGTAATAACAATTTTCCATGTGTAAACTGTTTAATGAATGTTCACATTTAATTAGAAAAATCAAAAAATAGTTATTCCAACGATTCGCGCGGTATTTCTAGGTTTGATATTTGGCAATATTGGTTCTATCACCGTCTCTTTTTACTCAACCAGGCGAGTTTGACCTCCATGCTTTTCAACGTCGATCTGTCAAAACAATGTAAGGTGCGGGAAATATAAAGCATTGTATTCGGGCCACGACTGGTAAAAAGCGTGAAAAATTTGTGTCGGCGAAATATGTCGGTTAAGAATTAAATATGTGTGGAAATTCGAATGAGTGAGATGAGGTTAGGACTGCAGTCAGCTGTTGCCTTGCTGTCGCGTCTCTTTATCGTAGCAAGTGGTAATAAATCCAATACCGGAAGTTCAAATTAAACTTGATATTACATAAAAATTAGGTCAATAAGCGTATTTTTTTCCGAGAGCACTGGATTACTACAGGTGTTAAGTACGTAAATCTGATTATTTTTAAGAATCTGACGGATTTCCACTATTATATACACTTTTGTAGCGACCGGAAATTGGTTTTTTGTATGTCGTCTCGAAATTCCTTCACAAAAATACGCAATTTTAATATTTCTTTTCTCTGTAATTAGGTCGATAAACGACCCTGAAATTTTACAGAGACGATTATTAATATACTTAGTGAAGCTCAAAAAAAATTATGAAAATCCTATGGATTGAAGCCTGGCGATAAGACTACCTTAACGACAGTAGTATTTTATTCGTATACCCTTTTTAAGGGTGTTTACATCAATCTTCCCCTCTCATTTACATCAATTATTTTTCATTGGTTTCTTCATATCTATTCTAGTTGCTAGTTCCTTAAATCGTCTGATGTAATCGCACAGTTGGTTTGCCGGTGGCATTTTCAGTTGCGCTTCTATTTTCCTATCAATGTCTAACCCCCAACTAGTTTCCAACCATTACTCCAGTTTCTTTACTATCAATCAAATCCAGTTTTATTCGCACAACTTTTTTAACTAGTTTTTTACAAAATGCTATTTATCTCTTACATCGACCGTAACTTATTTTCCACTCTGCACACTCTTTCCCTTGTAACTATCTAACATTTCTCTCTTTTTCTCAATTTAATCCTCCTCTCCATCTCTTTCTCCTCCCCCATCCTCCTTGCGCATATTTCTGCACACATTCTCCATTTCCCTAAAATACTCCCATGTCCCTTTTTCGTATCTTCCCTCCCAACGTATTTATAATTTCTCCCTTTATCGCTAAATTATACATTCCTTGCACCCACTCCTCTGCTTTCTTTCTTCCGTTCTCCGTTACTAACTCCCAGCCTTTTTCACATAGTAACAGGTGCTCCAATGTCTTATTCTCTTCTCTACAAATCCTGCACCTCCAATCCTTTTCCTCATCTCTTCCCTTCACTCCCTCTGCCGACCAGTATTTCCATGGTCTTTTTTGTCGTTTTCCACAATATATTTGTATTTTTTCATTATACGGTGATTTTCTTATTTTTTCCTCTTCCTTTTTAAAAAATGTCCTTTTTGGGGTTTTCTAATCCTTCCATCCTTTCGTCTACTCTTTCCACTTCTGTTTTTTCCCTCATCATTGTTATTATCTCTTCTATTCCCATACCTCTTGCAACTTTCTTTAGACCTTTTCCCCACTTTGACGGGATTCCGTTTGTAATTGCTCTTATGTCCTCAATTCGGAAGATTTTTGACCATCTTGACTTCTCCATCCTAAGCACCTCTCTTATATACCTTGACGCTCTTTCCCTTATCATATATTGCATGGAAGGCACTCCCAGATCTCTTCTCCAAACATCGTTTGGAGTTTTTTTGTTCACTACTAACGCCATCTTACAGTACCAACTCTGTATTCTTAAAAAAACGCTTATTTCTCTCATTCCCCATATCTCCACACCATACATTGCTCCTGCTTTCTCTATCGAATCTAACAAATAGAGACTCTCCTCCATCATATCCCTCTCCGCCCTTTTCCATATTCCCCATACCATATTTGTTGCTTTTTGCATTTTCCCTGCCAATTTTTTTCCGTGTGCCCAAATCGAGTTTTCACATGTAAACCGATACGAACGTTCGAGAACGTTCGATTGCCAATAACCGAGTTGACAATTAGAGGAACGAAACGTCAGAAGTCAGTCTTCGGTTGGCAACCGAGGCGGCCGGTCTCAAGGCAATTGAACATTTCGTATATCAAATGTTGCGTAGTTATAACAAAGTTAAATAATTGTAAGTTCATAATTCCTGAGTTGGAGATTTACTCGTCATTGGAACGAAGCCAGCTACCCGTCCTCGATTGCCCGATTCCAGCCACCAGTCTTTTTCGGGGACGTTACTCCCAGGGCACATATGTTGGCGCAATTCAGCGGCACAACATTGAGTTAAATTATTATTATTATTAATAATAATTTGCCTCAATTTATGTATGTATTATGTATTAATAATAATTTGCCTCAAAAAAACATGCCTTACTCCTTGCCTCGTTCTGTAACTTTCTGTGATTTTTCCCTGTGTTTGCACATCTGCTCTTGTCTCCTGGTAAATTTCCTTCATTGTTTCCAACATTCTTCGTTCTATTGCTTTCTCTTTTAATTTCTTGGTCATTCTTTCCCGACGTACTCTATCAAACGCAGCCTTAAAATCCACAAACGCTACGTATAACTCCCCCCCCCCCTTCGATTAAAATTTCTTATTGATTATTACATTGAATGTAAATATCTGATCGCTCGTTTCTCTACCTTTCCTGAACCCTGTCTGACTTTCCCGCAATTTTTGGTTATGAATATGGTTATGAGTTACAAATTATTATTATTATTTGACATTTTTGGCAATATTATCAGTTACGAGTTATTATTATTTACAATTTTTTATCAATATTATTAGGGGCCGTCCATAAATTACGTCATTTTAAAATAGGGGGGTCTGGTCGTTGGATGACGGTAACGATAATTGGATTATAACGATAGGAAGGATAGGATGATTTCGGGGGGGGGGGTTGAAATCAGCCAAAATCGATGACGTAATATATGGACGGCCCCTTATGAGTTACAAATTATTATTATTATTCGACATTTTTTGGCAATATTATTTTTAGTTGCGAGCTATTGTTGTTATCATGATTATTATCGTCATTTTACCGTTGTAATGAATATTCACGGCCATAGGCATAATAATGGTACTAGTAATAATAATAATAATACGAGATCGAATTAATTGCAGTAGTAGTAGTAGAGGGTCCGGGTTTTTTTCGTTCATCTTCAGAATTCTCGCTGGCACTGACCTGAAGATCGACCCGCGTTTCGCACAAGTCACCGGTGTAGCCGAGAGGACAAAGGCAAACGGCTGTGTCACCACCGGTAGCGAGACACTTGCCACCGTGTGAACACGGCACCTTGCTGCATCTGTCGGCCGTGCACTCTTCTGCAGAGATTTAAAAAATAATGTATACATTAATATTAACAATTAATTAGCGGATATTTATATTAAGGGGGCAGACCCATTTGTAACGCAAATAAAAGCTCATGACGGAGAATGAACTCCACGAGGAAGCTGAGGGACTACGGCCCCGAAATAGCAGACCAATCGGTGGGTCGTTTAGTCACGACATTTTTGAGTCTTGAAACTTTAAGCGTTTTCCTGAAAAACACTTTTCCGTCAACCTCGTACTAGATAACTGAAAAACTATCCGATCGATCATTTTGAAACTTTTTACATTTTATCTATCATTTTGGACGGGGTGAGACGGTATAAACACCGCCGCACACTGTCAGAACTTTTTCCTCGATGACATTTTGTTGTGAAGCAATCAATTGCTCAACTTATACTCGTTCGATTTAAATGAAACATTTACCATTACCGTCGCGGAATTTTAAACTATAGAATAGAGAAAACCTCATTTCACTAGATTTCAAGATCACTAGATTCACCTCAGTTCACTAGATTTTAAGATCTTACATACGCGAAAAATCACAAAAATTTTCGTTAAAAAAAATTAATTCCATTAGCCTGAACGGTTAGGAATATTTTAAGTTTAACAGAATTGAAAAATTCCAAAAATTCCAAAAATAAGGTAAGATTTCATTTATAATAAATACCGCGCGGCGCGCCCGACCGCCAACTCCAAAGCCATTTTTCCACGATTCACTTTTTTGAACCCTGTGAAAGTTCTCTCTTGAACGAAGGTTCAGATCGCTTTGAAAATTTTACAACATATTCTTAGTTTTATCACCTAGCGTGTGAAGCACAAAAAGAAAAACTTCAATGACACAAAAAAATATAAAAAATAAAATACCGACAGAAAATTGAGTAAAAAAATGTTAAGTTTCGAATTTTTGTAATAATGATTTAAAAAAAATAATATTGTTGGTTCACACTGAAGATACATTCATTATGCAATTATAAATATGTTCATTTTTTTCAGACACCCACATGGATGTCGAGAGCTGTCACCATCGATGCGCGCGCAAAAAAATACATTGCTTTATTATGTTATATCTCCGCCCTTTGTTAATATTTCTATTTTTTTTACATATACTTGACCATGTGCACAAATGATCTGTAAAAAAAATGTTTTCAATATATGCGTCATTTTTTTTTAACCGCGCCTAGAAAAGTACCTTCGAAAATCGGCGAAATCGCGTATATAAGGCCTTAAGTGATGCGAGGACATAGGACAGACAGACAGATAGACTTTACTACTTTATTATATATATATATATATTAGGGTGATTCGTTTCAGGGCAACTTTTTTTTACCCATCGTGCCCGAAAACCTTTAGTTGGTACCCAAAAACGAACTTTCGTGAAAGGGGGGTGTTGTCAAAACATATTTAGAGGTCGCGAATCAAAATTGAAGGTTTCCCATTTGATTAACATTGAAAAAAATGTTTTTCTCATTATTAGTGTTACCATTTCGCGAATTTTGATATCGCGATATTTTCCAAGTGGGTTCTCATAGAAAATATGATAACTACAATAAAGTTCGTTGAGCCATGGCCGTAAATTCAACCGTTTCAGCGGTGTCATTATTTCAAGTGAATATTGTGCGAAAATATATATTCAAACGGCTGTAAGGCCTAAGCTATTAGATATATAAAAAAAAATCAGATGAGAACTTTGTAGAGAATGTAATTTTCTAAAAAAAGTCTTATAAGCCGAGCCCGTAAATTCAACTCTTTCTCAGCTATAGGTGGATGAAGTAAAATAAATAGATTTTTTGTGTTTAAAAAAAAATCTATTTATAAATAGATAATATAGTAAAAGAAATATAGTAAATATAGATAGTAGAAATATAGTAAAATAAATAGATTTTTTTTAACAAAAAAAAATCTATTTATTTTACTTCATCCACCTGTAGCTGAGAAAGAGTTGAATTTACGGGCTCGGCTTATAAGACTTTTTTGTAGCAAATTACTTTCTCTACATAGTTCTCATTTGAATTTTTTTCGATATATCTAATAGCTTAGGCGTTACAGCCGTTTGAATAGATATTTTCATACAATATTCACTTGAAATAATGATACCGCTGAAACGGTTGAATTTACGGACATGGCTCAATGAACTGGATTGTAAAGTATCATATTTCCTATGAGAACCCACTTGGAAAATATCGCGATATCAAAATTCGCGGAATGGTAACACTAATAATGAGAAAAACATTTTTTTCAATGTTAATCAAATGGGAAACCATCAATTTTGATTCGCGACCTCTAAATATTTTTTCACAATACCCCCCTTTCACGAAACTTCGTTTTTGGGTACCAACTAAAGGTTTTCGGGCACGATGGGTCAGAAAAAAAAGTTACTCTGAAACAAATCACCCTAATATATATATATATATATATATATATATATATATATATATATATATATATATATATATATATATATATATATATATATATATATATATATATATTCACGACGTATATCGACAGTTCACAAAGTTCGCCACGTACAAAGCATCGAAATTCACGATACTTTGGACGAGAGACAGAGCGCGAGAGAAAGTTTCTCCATTGAAGGCCAATCGGACTATACGTACCAACGTCGAATCCATTCATCGCGTCGCCCTGAGGGCCGAGGGAGAATCGATAACGATGCTCGTTGGCTTCGAGATGACGGACGCAACCGCGGAATCCCGTGATCACCGGAAGTCTCCCGAGCCCGGTGGTATTGCCGGGACCGCCGACAAACAGAGGCTCGCGAAAGGTAATCCTCGAGAACAAGCCCTGTGGCGAATCGTCACGATTCAGTTTCACACGATCGAAAAAAAAAGTGCGATAAAAAAGAAATGAAAGAGAAAAAATGTGTACAAAAAAAGGGATCCTTTGCGAGACTCACCTTCGAACGACCCTGCACACGTTTTCCCTGATTCAATTGGATCCAAGCGTCCCATCGGTGCCTGTAAACGCTCAGCGTGTTCCAGTTGTTGAGTCTCACAGTCTCTGGACTTCTCACGACGCCGACACCACTTCCGCAGTCGAATCTACGATAGAAGAGGATTTATTACGTATATAATAGCGATGATATTAAGGCCTTAGGCCTCGCTAGAGGTCGAAAAAAGGCTCTTTGGGGATTTTTTTTTCCAGAAATACTACGAAATAAATCGAGATTAAAAAAAGGGGTGTTTGTCATACATATCAGTGACAGTATAGAATAATTTTTTTTGGAGCGATTAATTTCAAAATGGCGGCTGTGCAGCGTTTATCTCAAAACTGCATTTTTAAGTTGGCCGGAAACATAACTCGGACAATTTTCAAACGATTCACTTGAAATGTTGAATATATCTTGAAAAATACATTGTCTATGGAAGTACGTAGGATTTTTTTTTATTGCATAGTTCATTTGTTATTAACAATTATCTGACGATTTTTTTAGGTAAATTTTTGGAAAGTGAAAAATTTACCTAAATTGCCAAAAAGCCTATTTTATCGGCCTCTATAGTGGCCTAACCCCCTAAGGGCCCTTTTCACTTGAGATGCTAAAAAAGGCTATTTTTTAATTGGTTTATATTATAGATATTGATGTAAAAGTTGTTACACTTAATAAATACACTTTCGAAATACGTTTGAAAAAAATTATATATTTATGTAACCCAAACAAACTTCAAACGCGTTTTTCTCGAAACAGCGATTTCCGACTGCTTGTTGATAAAATCGTCGAGCCTACTGAACCGATCCTTATAAAATTTTAACCAAATATTCTTTACAACTATAGCTATTGCGCATATTGAGGATTTTTTTAAATCTTGATATTTATAAAATATCAACATTTAAAAATTTTTAAATATCAAAATTACTTTTGACATTTTTACAACAATTTTGGGTGAAAAATACGCGTTTTCAATATTTTTTACGATTTACGGTGAAACAAAATTGTCATTTTTTGCCATCGAGATAAAGTTTGAATCTTAAAAACAAAATTAAATTGCATTTTGATGAATAAAGCATCATGTTGGTGTATATATATATATATATATATATATATATCAACAATCTTGATAGCAAAAAATGACAATTTCGTTTCACCGGAAATAATAAAAAAATTGTAAGAACGTATTTTTAACCAAAAATTGTTTTTTTTTAACGCTGTATATATACACAGCTTGAAAGAAAACAATTTTACCTGAAAATACGTTTTTACAATATTTTTTACGATTTGCGAATATATTCAAAACCACATATGTGGCTAAATAATATTGGGATGTTGAATAAGTTCGCGGTCTTTTTTTTTCGTGAAAATCAATGCTTGATTTAAAATAAATAATTCCTAATACTCTTAAACTTTTCACTTTCACTGTTTTTTACCAATAAAATATGTTTTTTGTTTGTTTTTTTTTTTCGAAAAATGTCCGCTATTTTGTTATTTTTGCATATATCAAAAATCGTATGATATGCGCTATAGCCATTACCATACTGAATCTAAAACCGTGTGATTTTTCGTTTCGGATTATCCATATCCGAAATTTCATCAACAGCGCAGAGCTACGATTTTTTTTAAGACTTTTTTTAACTACCATTCGCGTCTATAAATAGTGACTTAAGTAAATAATTTAAAGAAATGTATTTCGAAAGGGTATTTATTAAGTGTAACAACATTGATATCAATATCTATAATGTAAACCTATCAGAAAAATTCATGACAATAGCCTTTTTTAGCATCTAAAGTGAGGACCTCTTGATAAGTAGTAACCGTCATAGCAACAATGAAAACAACAATAATAATAATAACAATTAATAATAAACAAACATAGAAGAAATGAAGAAAAAAAACGAAAAAGAAATTGATAATAGTGATAATAATAAATATTAATAAACATAAAAGAAAATATTGAAATAAAAATTAAAAATGAAAGATCAAAACGAAAAGAAAAAAATATGAATATTAATAAATGAGAAGCAAACATTAGAATAAAAATGAAAAATAAAAAGAAATAATAATATGACTCGCAAATAAAAGCAGCCATTGTGATTTTCAATCAAATGGAATGAACGAACAGAATAAAAATCCTGCCCAATTCGAGACTGAAGTAAAATATGAAACGGGAAAAAAAAGTTAGGTTTGAGGCCCGAGACATGCCTAAATTCCACGAAGCCGTGATGCAAAATCAGTGCCATAAAGTCGCCCTGAAGATCGTCCCGTTCTCCAGCCAACAGCAGAACACCGTCCCATGCCTCCGGACGAAACTCCAGATCCAATTGCACGTGTTTGTAGGCGGCCCGAAGTGCGGGAAAAGCGAGCCAACCCGAGCCCGAAAATCGCGGTGATTTCACATCGATCTCTGCGAGGGGGATGGAAAAAATGTTCGCCCTTCTCGAGTCACTCGTCGCTCGCAAGACAAATTGCTTTCGCGTGTATTTGAGGGTGGCGAAAAAAGAAAACAGGCGAAGGAATTGTGCGGGACATACGTATATGTGTGTGTGTGTATATCGATCCCAAAAACCAACGCGTTGACGGCTTTAATGGATGGCTGCTCTGTACGTAGGTACTCGTGGCTACGTACTTGAGACGAGCTTGGAAATTCTGGCGCTGACGAGTGCACCGTTCTCATATGGAAATTATATATATATATATATATATATATATATAAATCAACATGAGGCTTCATTCATCAAAATTCAATTTAATTTTGTTTTTAAGATTCAAACTTTATCTTGATAGCAAAAAATGATAACTTTGTTTCACCACAAATCATAAAAAATATTATAAAAACGTATTTTTTACAAAATTAAATTGAATTTTGATTCAATTTAATTTAATTCAATTTAATTTTGTTTTTAAGATTCAAACTTTATCTTCATAGCAAAAAATGATAATTTTGTTTCACCACAAATCATAAAAAAATATTATAAAAACGTAGTTTTCAGCTACAATTTTTTTTTAAGCTGTATATTTATATATATATATATACAGCCTAAAAAACATCTTTTCTTGTTTTTTAAAGCTGTATATAAATACAGCTTTAAAAAAACATTTTTTTGTTTTTTTTTCAAAGCTGTATATAAATACAGCTTAAAAAACCATTTTAGCTGAAAAATACGTTTTTACAATATTTTTTACGATTTGCGAATATTTTTGAGACTATATATATACACATTAGGTGTAGTAAAAGTAAATCCATTATTTTTGCATGAAATTGAAGGCAAACTTGCGAAAAGTCATAATTTCACGATTTTTTCAGCTTTTTCTTAATTCACCCAGAAAAAAGATATATGACGATTGAAAATGTTATTGGTTTATTTGGTTCAGTCAAGAATTACGAGCTGCATCTTTCCCGCCGATTGGGGACTGCAGTGGCAAGACGCACATGGAATAGACTGATAAATCTACAAGCATTTATTGTTTCATGGTGAACTTTTTTTTTAATACATTTCAAATATATATGAAAAGCTACATCAATGTTTACTGGGCTCGCTTGTTTTTTTTTCTTCTAAAAAAATTCCTGAAAAAAACGCTTTTTTGGACCCAAACAAGTTCCCGCCTTAATCAAACGATTCCTAAAAAAATTGGAAGCTATATATATGGAGGCGTACACAAATTACGTAACGCTTAATTTCCCAATTTTTACTTTTAATATGTATACATATATATATATATATATATATATATATATATATATATATATATATATATATATATATATATTAAAAGTAAAAATATATATTCAAAATAAATATATATTCAAACGAATACATTTGTGGCTAAACAGAAAGTGGAATGTTATACAGGGCAGAAGTATGGGGATGGAGGAAGAGGAAAACCTTGGCAATCAGCCCAAACACTCCAAACTATATTTGCCAGAATGGAATCGGGGTGCAGAGAGGTGGAAATAGAGGTCTGGAATAGAGCAGCACAATATCCGTCAGAAATAATAAAGAAGAAAGAAGGAAGGTAGCTGAAGGTGTGTCTAAAAGAAGAGGTAAGAGGAATTATAAACGGAAATCAGTCAAAGTAGGTAGAGGACTTTGCGAAAGCCATGCAAGAGGTGGGAGAAGGAGGAATATGACCACGCAATAAGAATCGAGGATGCGGGCGGAAAAGAGAAAAAAAAATAGAAAGGGGAATAAAAATCAAAACGAAGCAACGGAAATCCAGAATGACTGGTGCAGGATTGACGAGTCAACATACTGCAAAAGGTATAGGAACAGAAAAGGGAATGTGGAAATGGAAAATTGAGCTCAGAGGCGGAAGGAATTATGGGCAAGGATAAGGTGCGGGAATATAGGGGACAAAAGTAATAAGGGATATAGAGACAAAGCTGCCGGATACGCAGGGAAGGGGTGAAGAGTTTGGAACAAATCTGTGACTGCAAGGCGGTGAAGCCAGAAGGCAGAGCGGAAGTAGAGGAAAAACTGGAAGAAGTGCTGGAACAAAAAAAGGGAAAAAGAAGTGCGGAAAAAAAATAGACGAAGTGGTTAGGAATAATCCTGTCAAAGAGCCATGTGCGTATGTAAAGGAACTCGAGGTATTGATAAAACATGTAGTGCAAAAAGAAGGAAATTCCACTATGTAAAACGTTATGAAAACGAAAGCTCATGTACATAATTTATAAGAAAAAAATGTCACAGGGAATAGTATACGAGGGGAGACTATGCGTCGTCACACTTGGAGGCTATACCATGGAAATAAAAACTACCACTACTACAGTCGAACCTCGATACAACGAATCTCTAGGGACGTGCGTTATATCGAATTTTCGTTATATTGAGGTCTCGTTATATCGAAGTCATGATCCTTAAAATGTTCTTAATATATATATATATATATATATATATATATATATATATATATATATATATATATATATATATATATATATATATATATATATATATATATATTAGTACTATAAACATAGCGATTTTAGAAGAAAAAAAAAGAACGGTTTAAATTAGAACAATTTTTACAAGCTATTAGCAATTAGCAATTCGTAATTATCAAGTATCAAGGGTGTCTATCGAAAGGAAATGGACAAATCTTCGTCATATGGAGGATTTCGTTATTTCGAGGTTCGACTGTACTGCTGGGACGAAAGGAAGGACGCAAAGTGGAAGCGAATTTTTTTCGATAAAATTATGGCTAAAACAGACTCGAAGTTATATATATATATATATATATATATATATATATATATATATATATATATATATATATAACTTCGAGTCTGTTTTAGCCATAATTTTATCGAAAAAAATTCGCTTCCACTTTGCGTCCTTCCTTTCGTCCCATTTTATTTTCTAGCCACAAATGAAGCAGTACAGTCGAACCTCGAAATAACGAAATCCTCCATATGACGAAGATTTGTCCATTTCCTTTCGATAGACACCCTTGATACTTGCTAATTACGAATTGCTAATTGCTAATAGCTTGTAAAAATTGTTCTAATTTATATTCTAATATATATATATATATATATATATATATATATATATATATATATATATATATATGCGTCCTTCCTTTCGTTCCATTTTATTTTCTAGCCACAAATGTAATATTACAGGCGAACCTCGATATAACGAAATGCTCCATATAAAGAAGATTTGTCCATTTCCTTCCGATAGACACACAAACCTTGATACTTGCTAATTGCTAATTGCTAATAGCTTACAACAATTGTTCTAATTTAAACCGTTCTTTTTTTTCTTCTGATATCGCTATGTTTATAGTACTAATATATTTCTCCCTTTCCTCTCATTTTATTTTTCACCACAAATGTATTTTTACTATATATATATGTGTGTTTGTATATATACATATATGAGGTATTCCACGTGAATCCTGTGGACTTTTCCCTGACCTCCGCCAATTCGATTAATTTTTTTAAATCTGACACCATTGACTCTAAAAGACACCCTGAATTTTTTTTTACATTTTCGGAAACATCCCTTAGTAAAAAAAAAATCCGAAACGAAACGCCCCGATGTAAAACTCTGAAAAAAATCCCAAAGATGCGTGGTTATATGTGAAAATTTTCAAGCTATTACCCGCAGTGGAAGTATGGTTTTTTCTGTGCTTTCTGAGCGATTAAGGTTTAAAAAATCCGAAAAATTCAAGAACCGCTTACTTCGGGCGGATACTTAAATATTTTGATACCCACGATGAATTTTTTTGGCCATTTTTGAATAACCAAATCACAATTATGGACGTTGAACAGTTAACAGTCAATTTTTCGGATTTTTATCAACGTTAATCGCTCTGACAGCACAGAAAAAAATCATACTTCCACTGCGGGTAATAGCTTGAAAATGTTTACATATAATCAGGCATTTTTGGGAATTATTTCAGATTTTTAAATCGGGGCGTGTTTTTTTGACTAAAGGTTGTTTCGAAAAATGTAAAAAAAATCAGGGTGTCTTTTAGAGTCAATGGAATCAGATTTTAAAAAATCGAATTGACGGGGGTCAGGGAAAAATTCCGCCGGATTCACATCGAATATCTTATATATAGATATATAACAGAAAAAATACGTTTATGGCTAAAAAATAAAATGGGAGAAAGGAAGAAATTTTCTTTTTTAATTGAAATAGTCGCAACAGAATTTAAAGCTGTATATATAGCTTCCAAAAATATTATAATGGCTGAAAAACACATTTGTTCAATATTTATCTCGATTTTTTGTGAAAAAATCTCATTTTTCGCTATCAAGACAAAGTTTAAAAATTAAAAGAAAAATTGAATTTTCCATTTGAAAACATTACTTCGATAAAGTTTTTTTTTATTCGCGCGAAACACGTGCCCGACGCGAGTCTGTATTTACATTTTTTTTCGAGCGAGCAATTAAAAAATCGCTCCAGTATTTGTGACGAAAGTATACGGGGAAAGAAAGAAGGGCCGCCAGGAGCGAGGGATGAAATTACCGAGCTCGCATCGATCGCCGCTCTTCCCGAGGGGACATTGGCATCGTTGCCGAAGACGTGGCGAACTCGAGGTCTCGTCGTTCCCGTCGGTGACGAGATTCGTTCCGGCGACGTCCTGATCGTCCTCGCCGTTTCTCGTTCGTTGCAAATAACAATTGCCGACGGGGCCGCAGTCGAGATTGCAAATCGACTCGTTGCTCGTCGTGCTGCTCGTCGTCGTGGTTTTGCTCCTGTTGGTGATCGTCTGGGTCACGTGACTCGGTTCTGGCCTACTCGTAATCTGCATTTGGAAAACGAAGCAACGAAAAATAATCAGAAAATTCATATCCTGCATGTATTTTGTTTCGCCATGAACCGAAAATATTTCGAAGATACGTTTTTTTTTATCGAAAAAAACCTCCCCTAATTTTACGGGGTACATCTACCTAGGTGGGTCAAAATATTGCATTTTCCGAAAATATTTTTATCCTATAGTGCCACTTTTTAGCTATATTCCTTGGAGAATTCAGTGAAATATTCCTGAAATTAAATGAGCTACAGCGTCATACTTCCAACTTTAAACGCGTTTTTCTCGAAACACAGTTTTCGAAGTCGGTGGACGTGATATCCCGAGAACCACTCCACGGATTGTTTCCAAATTTACAGGAGATACGATGAGAAACATTTAAAAGTCTTTGGCGATCGCACTTTTTGAAAATCGATCTTCATTTTTTAATAGTTACGTAAAAATGACGACTTTTTTCGGAAATTTTGTATGCTCGAGTTTTAATTCGTCGCCAGGTTGTTAGAAAAAATTATTAAAAAAATTAACGATCGTCAACGACTCGTATTTATTGTTAACTTGAATAACCCGTTTGGTGTTTAGATTTCAGATGGACCGTTTATGCTGGAGAGTGTCCACGGCCAACCGTTGCGAAAAAAATTTCATCATCTGCCGGCGGCCATGTTTTTTTGTTGTTTTTTTTCGTATTTTTTGGTGATTTTTTTAAAGGCTCTCAATATATGTACTTTTGTGGTCGAAAAAATGCATTTCTTTGATTCCAACCGCTTTTCAGGAAAAAAAATCGCAATATGGCCATTTTTTTCGGCCCTTCATAGTACAGTCGTGCTGTCGCTGAAAAACCCCTAATCGGAAAAAATTAGAAGGCTAGTTTTTTGACAGGTGATTTTGTAGGTGCCGCGAGTGCCAAATCCAAGTTTGCCTAAAAAACGGGGTATAGGTTTTTTAGGGGATGAAAAGGGTTGGGGGGGGGGATTAATGCCAAACTACAACCCCTACGAGATCGGCGTCGTGAGACAAAATGTGCCGAAAAATCCGGGCTTTAGTTTTATCCACAGCACCGAAGTCTCGGAAGTTCATTTTGGGGGTGAAAATGTGGGGTGAATTTTTGAAAAATCAGTTTTAATTCAATAACTATTTAGAAAAACTTCGTACACTTTTTGCTCCAATGGAAACGTTATAGCCCTTGAAAAGACGCGTCGATCGAGTATTTGATAATCACTCGCCGATAATACCTTCACCCCCCAAAAAATTGTTAAAATACAACAACAAAATGTTTTATTGAATAACTCAAATACAATCGATTTTTCGGGTATAGTTCAAATGTACGAAATGTAGAGAATAATTTTCTCTATATTTTCGTTTCTATGGTCCACTCTTCAATTTTGATTTTCCAACCCCTCTCAGGGGTTGAAAATTCAAAATGAAATTCTGGGAAAACTATTGACCGCACGAATTCGCCGCCGTGGAAGAATTTGTAGCTCGAACCCTCAGCTACATTTTTGTCCACAGCGCCAAACTCGTATCTCTTTATTTTCGGTCAATAGTTCCCCAGAATTCCATTTGGAATTTTCAACCCCTGAGAGGGGTTCGAAAAAGCAAAATTCAAGGGTGGTCCATAGGAACGGAAATATAGAGAAAATTATTCTCTACATTTCGTATATTTAAACCATCCCCGAAAAATTAATTGTTTTTGAGTTGTTCAATAAACAATTTTTTTTATACTTGAACAATTCTTTTGGGGGTAAAGATATTATTGGAGGGGTATGATCAAATGATCGACGTGTCTCTTCAAGGTCTACAACGTTCTCATTTAGAAAAAAATTGTATGAATTTTTCCTGAAGAGTTATCGAATGAAAACTGTTTTTTCAAAATTTCACCTCACTTCTTCACCCCCAAAATAAACTTCCACGAATAAAGCCCGGATTTTTCTGAACATTTTTCCTCCCGGCGCCGACCTCGTGGGGGTTGTAGTATCGCATTAATCCACCCCCATCCCCTTTCATCCCCAAAAAACCCAACACCTCGATTTTTAGGCAAACTTGGATTTAGCATCCGCGGCACCTACAAAATCACCTGGCAAAAAAAATAGCCTTCTTCTAATTTTTTCCGATTCCAATTTTATTTCCGACCAAACGTACTCGTGAATATGAATGAATATAGATAATATGTACCTGGGGGGCGATCTCTTCGAGGACGGCTCTCGTGGAGACGGGGATTTCGTTCGTCTCGGGGATGCCCGTCGTCGTCGTTGTTGTCTTCGCAGCGGGCGTCGCATTATCCGAGCTTACCGGATCTAGATGGATCATAATGGATGCACCTCTCATGTACAAAATGTCCCCTGTATCTTCCTCCTCCTCCTCTTCCTCCCGCTCCTCGTTACCCGTAGCCGCGTTAAGCTCATCGTTCTCGATTTCGTTTACGAATTCGCCAAGTTGATTGCTCGGTGTCGACGTCGAATTCAGCTCTGCAATCATATATTATTACAATGTAATTTTTGTAACGATACGAACTGGTACAAGTACAGTAATAGTAAATAAAGTAATTACTAAAACAATAAATATGATGATGATTTTGATAATACTCAAAATTAGGTACAGTCAAATAATTATCATCATTACGATAACGATAATATTAATATTAATGGCAATAATAACACCAACAGCAAAAAGAGCAACATCAATAGAATATTATTTTTTTAACTTCTATTTATATTGTAAGAGTCATTTTTGTAATTATTATTATTATTAGTCGCATGATTATTATTAATATTATTTTGAGTATTGTTGGAAACATTTTTTTTATTGTTTATGTAGGTATTGTTAATAATATCGCTGTTATTGTTATTATTATTTATGATATTGCTGTAAATATATGTTTTCTTATTGTCAATACCATTATTATTATTATTATCATTATTTTAAATATATTGTTGTTGTTTATATTTGTTAGTATTGTTATTATCATAAGAAATCTTATTATTGTTGTTTTCGTAATTATTATTATTATTAATATAATTATAATATAAGAATGGTACTTAAAGTTATATTCATAATCAGTGTAACCTTTGACACATTTATAATTGGATTAACTCGATAATCTCATGACTCGTTTCGTCATTATTATCATCGAACGATGATTTGTTTACGCGAGAATAAGCCGTAAGCCAATGAGGAAACAAGTCACGCTTCTGTCGAAAGTGGATATTCTTTGAAAAATTGAAAAAAAGGAGAGAATAGAAAAATAATAAGAAGATTGTGAAAATTGTGTGAAACTGGCCGGTGCCCCGACTCGGACATAATTACGGTACGCGGAGCGAGCAACGTTTGGACACTTGTGACACACGTACTCGGCAATTACAAGCGACAGTGCGCGATGAACAGAACACGCGATCAATCGATGCCGATGCCCTCGAGTGAGCGCGGGACTCCCAGATGCGCAAAGAAGACGAGAGAGAGAAATGAGAGCGACGCGTGCTATGTGTATTTCCATACTGTCAACACGACAGATCATAAACAAGCGTTGACTTTTTTCTTGTCTTTCTTTTCTCACGCGCGAGCGTGCTTGCTCATACGATACGTAATATGCGCATACTTGTATATCTGTATATACGCATATGTGTATACGGGAATTCATTCGCAAATTTACAGTACTTCCCGGCAAGTGATTCCCGTTATGCGAGCAGACGATTCGGGACTTTGCTGCACATTCGTCGGATGCGTTTTCATCCTTGAATATATAAGCCCCACGCTCGTCGAATTATCACAACACACTCGTTCGTCTCGTCGACCAACAACCACCACTCAAATTCAACGAGTAAGTAAAAAAGCCTTTGATTTTTTCGAACTATTTTCCTGACACACGAATGTAAATTTGTGCTTTGTGTAAAAATTATTAAAAGTTTTATAAATATTGTTTATTAATATTAAATTGATATTAATGGAAGAACAAAAAATAATTAGTGGAGAACAGAGTAAGTGACATTTTTTTTATTTCCCCGCACAGCAGAGACCAATAAGGGTTGGACGACAGAATGAAGGTGTTTATTTTGGCACTAGTGGCGCTAGTCGCTCTCGTTTCATCAGAGCCTGAGCCCGGACTCAGTCGACCCCGTCCGTCGCAAGTCAGACCACCCCCGTTAATCGTAAGTCGATCCATTCTGTTATCTTGTCTTTCACTCGTCGAAAAATTTGAGAAGTACTGGGTATCAATACCCAAATACCGAACACTTCCGAAAGAAATACTCGGTATTGGGCTTATCGATATTTCAAATTACCAGTGCCGGTATAGTCAATACACGGTGCTTGGAGTCCGTATTTTAAGTACTTGGTGTTCTGAGTACTCAGTATTCAACCTACTCAGTATATTGAAGTTACCCGGTATTGTAGGTACTGAGTTCTCCGGCTACCCGATATTCAATTATCAAAGGACTTGGTATTCGGAGAACTCGATGCCCTAGGTACTCGATACCCTGAAAATTCTAAGTATCGAGTACTCGATGGATTACAATTCCTCGGTATTCAAAAAATTACAAGTACGCAATATTGGAAGTATTACAAGGACTAGAAACTCGGACTATCGGAAGTACTCGGTGCGCGGGATATTGCAAGTACTCGGTACTCGAAGCGTTCGAACGACTCGGCATTAAAAAAACTCGGCCCCTGAAGTTCGGCGTACTTGGAACTCAGCCTACTCGGTACTCAAAGTGCTCGGTGGCCCGACGTACTCAATATCTCAAAGTAATCAGCACCTCGAACTAATGTTGCCCGATGTCTTTCGTAGAATCGTCCGCGACCACCCAGTCGATTCCCGCGCTCCGCTGATCCTCAAGGATCCATCGTCCTGCAGGGACAGAAGCCGCTCAGCGGACCCGAACGTCGGCCATCTTGGAATCTCGATTACCAGCACAACATTTGGGAGGGAAAGAACGGTCACGTGAGCGCCGGTGGCGGTGCCCAAAAATTGCCCGGCCAAAGATGGGAACCCCACGTTGGCATTCAGGGCACCTGGCGCTTCCGACGCTCCGCCGATCCTCAAGGATCCATCGTCCTGCAGGGACAGCAGCCGCTCAGCGGACCCGATCGTCGCCCGACTTACAACATCGATTACCAGCACAGAATTTTCGGTGGCAGGGACGGTGACGTGAGCGCGAGCGGCGGAGCCCATAGATTGCCCGGTGGGCGATGGGAACCGACCGTTGGAGTTCAGGGAAGCTGGCGCTTCCGGCGCTCTGCCGATCCTCAAGGATCCATCGTCTGGCAAGGCCAGAAGCCGCTCAGCGGCCCCGATCGTCGCCCGACTTACAACATCGATTACCAGCACAGAATATTCGGTGGCAGAGACGGTGACGTGAGCGCGAGCGGCGGAGCCCATAGATTGCCCGGTGGGCGATGGGAACCCACCGTTGGAGTTCAGGGAAGCTGGCGCTTCCGGCGCTCCGCCGATCCGCAAGGTTCCATCGTCTGGGAGGGCCGGAAGCCGCTCAGCGGACCTGATCGTCGCCCGACTTACAACATCGATTACCAGCACAGAATTTTCAATGGCAGGGACGGTGACGTGAGCGCGAGCGGCGGAGCCCATAGGTTGCCCGGTGGGCGATGGGAACCCACCGTTGGAGTTCAGGGATCCTGGCGCTTCTAAATTAAGATGAGAGGATGACGGGGAGAAAGAAAACCGCGCTGTCTGCTATTCGATCTGCCAATATAGGTCCATAGTTCCTAAAAGTACTCACTTTGTTCCTGCCTTTGATGCGAATACCGTCGATTTTGCACTAAATCGTCGCCTTTTCGCATATTAATTTATGTATTTTGAAGGAAAAAAAGAAAATGGGGTCAACGATGTATGCCCTTGAAAAAAAATATACATTTATGTCAAATCGTAAAATAATCCTTTAAGAAATGTATATTAGTTTATGGAAAATAATAAAATAACTTTCTTAAAAAATATATTAGCTTATGTAAATTAGTAAGATAACTCTTTAAAGGATATGTAAATTTATGTAGAATAATCAAATCCCTCTTCTTTGTATGTATATGTGTATAGAAAGAAAAGAAATGGCACCAACGATGTATGCGTTTGATAAAAAAAATACGTTCATGTGAACTCATGAAATGAGTGATTAACAAATGCATATTCATTTGTGAAAAATAATAAAATAACTTCTTTAGAGAATACCTATGTATTTATTTCCTTAGTTCCAACGTATACCCTCGAGGGTTTTCACGCATTGCCCTTGCCAATCGAATCATCCCTGTCTATACCCGCACTTCGTTTATCTAACCTAAATTCCGTTGTGTCCTCACCTGACTCAACCTACACTATACCGCATTTGTCGAGGGTACGGGGCAACTGTGGAAAACCTGTACCGGTATAGACGGCCCCATATCCTTCTGATTCTATGGTGCACAGACTTACAGTCAAGTATCTACAACCACGTATCAGAAGTATTGGTCTTCCGCTTGTTTGTTACCGTTGTTGTTAATATGATTATTATTGCTAATGCGCATTACTTTTTATTTTTATTTATCGTGGTGAAAATCTTTTAAAGACCATGGGCGTCTCCACTGCACCAGGGGTTAGGCCTCTTAAAACCCGGAGCAGCGACGTCACCCGTATGTCGCACTCTCATCTCGCATCATAGGATCAGAGGGGGTTATCCCTCTCGGCCAGGGTTTTCACGAGATGCATACCGGCTAACGCCCCCCCCCCCTCTCCCTCCCCTGGCCAAAAAATCGAAATTTCTTGGTCAGGACGGGGGAACCACTTCTGTCCGATGACTGGCCGTGGACTGCGTTAGCATTACTTCGGGCCGGACATCCTGTCCATGTCCTCTTATCTGATCGTATCGTCTCGTCGTGGCCTTGGCTACTGAGTGCCGGCCCTTCTCATTCGATCAGTCATCCAAGCATCCCTCTGCATTCTTTCTTCTAAGGACAGTCTCTACGAAGGTGGACACGAGGGCCCACCGTTCGCTGTCCTGGGTCATCACGCCAACGATGGTGTCTGTCGCCTCCAGTCAGCGTCTCGTCTCGGTCTATCGGTCACATGTAAATAATGTGTGTTCCGCGTCATCTCGGTCGTGTTCGCAGTATTTGCAGTCTGCAGTCCGTACTCTTCCCATGTTGTGTAGATATCGTCTAAAGTATCCGTGTCCCGCCAGGCACTGCCTGAGATAAAAATTTACTTCCCCGCAGCTCCTTCCGATCCACGGTTTCAGTTCCGGTATCAGTTGTTTTGTCCACGTCCCAGACGTCTCGTTTGTCCATTTGGTCTGCCATTGTCGTATCGTCGTCTCCCGTTCCCTTCTTGCCACATATGTCCGTTCTGTCTGTGCACTCTGAAGGTAGGTTCTCCTTCGCTCGAAAGCTAGGAGGTCCACCGGGATCACGCCCGCTACGACCAGAACTGCCCCTGTCGAGACAGTCATGTTGGCGCACGCGATCCTGAGCGCACTTTGTCTGTATACCATCGTCATTGCGTGTCTGTATTTAGCTACGTGGAATCCTTCCCTTATATCTCGGCGCCGTATAGGAGGATCGAGTGGGTCGTCGACATGAGTAGCCAACGTTTTTCCGGTCTCGGTCCTATAGTGTTTGCCATCAGGCGGCTGAGAGATTTTATTCTCTCCACCGCCTTGTCGGCTGTCTGTCTTATGTGGGGCCAGAAAGTCATCTTCGTATCCAGAGTCACCCCCGGGTACTTGATTTCGTTTCTGGTCTCCATAATCTCTGTCCCAACATTCGTCGATATTATCGTCGGTATTCTCTTTCTCGTCAGTAGCATAAGTTCTGTCTTGGCTGTGGCCAGTCGGAGTCCGTGTTCCGTCATCCATCCGCCCACTCGCCTCATCACTTGGTTAAGTCATAGCTGGGCCAGAGACGGATCGTGGTCGACGATCACAGCTGCTACGTCATCGGCGGAAGCAACAAAGAAAGTCTCCGGTGGCATCTCCAGCCGCTGCAAACTGTCGTATACCCCATTCCAAAGGTCCGGTCTGAGAATTGTTCCCTGGGCAACCCCCGCCGTGATCGTCCGGGTGCTCACGCGCATTACTGATGTTATTATTATGACGATCATTATTTTTGTTATTTTTGTCATTTTTTTCGGAGTCTGTGAATACTCGTAACACACTTCCGATCGGCCACCGTAATGATGTCCCATCGAGTGTGGGGCTCGACGGCTGGATAACCGGCCGTACCCACTAAACACATATCTCCCTCTACGCCCGACACCAGCCCAAAACTGTTATACACATTACTTCAGACTGGGCGGCTGTCCTTGCGTGCTCTAGAGATACGTTCCTTCCCTTAAGGGGTAAGGCCACACCAGAATTTAAAAAAAAATCGATTTTTTTTCTCGCTGAAACAGTGCTTTATCATCATAAGAATAAGTTACTATTCGATTTATGGCAAGACATTTTTTTTCACCGATTTTGAGCGTATAACGTAAGCCTACCTCTGGCACAGCCAGAGGCATATGTAAAACTTTAAACGCGTTTTTCTCGAGGCAGCTTTTTTCCAATTGGCGTGACAAATAACTTCAACAATTCTCACTCTATCTACTTCAAATTTAAAAGTTATGTTCCTAATTGCATTTCGCAGAGAAGTACGAATGGAATTTCTGATTAATCGAAAACTTTTCATTTTATGAGCAGTTTTATACGAAATTTTTAACTGAAAATTTATTCCTACAACTACAACAACATCCAAATACCTACAACTTTTGAATAAAACAATTTTTTTTTAATTCCGTACGTACTTCTCTAGGTATTCTTATGTAGATTGATGAGAATTTTTGTTTTTGTTTTAGGTAAAAAATTGTGGATGCTAAATGTCACGCCGCGGAGCGCCTAAAAAAAGATAACCAAAAAAAATATTAGTAGTCGGCCATTTTGTACATCGAAAAAAAATGCTAACAGCTTGATATTCATACTCAATAGATGTGTAATTAATTTTAAGTGAATCACTTCTTCATACGAAAAAAATTGTTAAATTCGCACATGATTTTATACCCGTTACCGTGGCCTAACCCCTTAACATGAACGTGTGATTAAAGCTTCATAGTTTGTGTCTTACGTGATTATCGACTACGATGACCATTTTATTTTAAAAGAAGATGATTGTGAACCAAACTATTTTTTTGTCAGGCCGACCGTTAACCCCCTCCCCCTCCCAGAAAAAAGGCTGGCTACGCCAATGTATGCAATAAAAGGACTTTTTTCAATCCAGACAATGAGGCATTGGTCTGTTTCATTGCCGACGAGAACGATGATTTGGCTACGGGACGATAAACCGTAAGGAGATAAGTCACGCTCTGTCAAAAATGGCTATTCTTTGGAAAATTGAAGAAACGCTAGAATCGAAAAGAGTAAGAAGACAGTGAAAATTATGTGAAACCGGCCGGCGCCCTGACTCGGAAACAATTGCGAAAAGCGAAGTTAGAAACGTTTTGTCGCTTGTCGCAGACGTACTTGGCAATTACAAGCGACAGCGCATGATGAAAAGAACCCGCGATTGATCAATGACGATGCCCTCGAGCGAGCGCGGGACTCCCAGACGCGCAAAGAAGACGAGAGATGGAGAGAGAGCGAGAGAGAGAGAGAAATGAGAGCGACGCGTGCTGTGTGTATTTCCACACTAGTACGGTCAAATAGTGATTTTGCTGAAAATTTTGGGTAGAACGCAATTTTTTTCATTTCATATCGTGAGGGGGTCGGCCATGAGTGTGAAACTGTTTCCGGGACGTTAAGGGCGGTAGAACGGCCGCTATCTTGAAATTAAGGGTGTGATTCGTTTTTTGAATTTATCTCTGTAACCGTGAGGCTGACAAAAATGTTGTAGAAAGCTTTTTTGTGGTTGACAAAATTGTCCATAAGTTTTTCTCATCACTTTTTGCGCTAATGTCAATAATAAAAAAGTTGTAAACAAAAAAAGATGAAAAATTAGGAGACAAAAACTTTGAGGCAAGATTAGGAGGCAAGGCTCGGAGGCAAGATTATTAATCAATTTAAAATGTGACAATAAAAATGCTTACCTATTTTATAAAGCATTTTGTTATAAACAACTTAACCTATTTTGTTTGTTCGGTTTGTTTTTATTGATTTTTCAGCGTTCTGAAGGGAGGTAGTGGAAGGAGAGTAGGTTACGGTATTAAAACAATTGTTAATAATTTTATTTCGAGCAGTAGTATCTAGTTCTATTACATAGTTGAGTTTTTCAATGATTATTTCGAAATTATCAATCATCATCACTCTCATATCGCAATCGTTTTGAAGGGCCGGGTTCTTTAAATTGATCCCCATAACCGTGAGACCGACAAAAATTTTGTAGGGGACTTTTTTGTAGTTGATACAATTCTCCATAACTTGTATCGATAACTTTTTGCGCTAATATTAATAATAAAGAAGTTCTAAGCAAAAAGGATGAAAAATGAAAGGATAAGAAACTTTGAGGCAAAATTATTAATTAATTTAAATTCTCACAATAAAAATGCTCCTTACCTTTGTTATACAGCATGTGAAATTTGAATGTTGCGCAAAATAGCTAAAGAATTCTTTCTTTGCAGTTTCATAATACTTCAATATTTAAAAACCAAAAAGTTATATCTGAATGAATTCAAGCAAATCATTGAATTTAAAAATTCTTAATGAGAAACAATTTCGAATTATTAATATTCAGTCAATTCAAATTAATTAAATAACAAATAATTAACCTCAATGTTAAATAATAAATTGCAATAATTCATAAGCAATGAACACTTTTAAAACTAAAAACAGAACTAATAAACTTTCAAGAGACGACACTCTTTTCTCGATTAAGAATAATCAAGAATTTAATTATCATATGATTTTTATATTTTTATAAATTGCTAAATTTCTAAATTTAAGTTGATTATTATTTACTTTTATAAATAAACAAAAGAAGAAAGGAATTCGAATTTGTTTCGTTAAAATGAAATAAAGAAGATTATAATTGAATAACCATAAGAATCAAGAAAAACAAACCGAATAGAAAATGGAATAGGTTAAATTGTTTATAAGGAAATGCTGTATAACAAAGGTAAGAAGCATTTGGGTTGTCAGATTTTTAATTAATTAATGATCTTGCCTCAAAGTTTCTTATCCTCTCATTTTTCATATTTTTTTGTTTATGACTTTTTTATAAATGTATTAACTATAAAAAAGCTCCCTACAACATTTTTGTCGGCCTCACGATTATGGAGAAAATTTTTAAAAACCCAGCCCTTCAAAACTAATGAGATTTGAGAGTACTGATAATTGATAATTTCGAAATGATCATTAAAAAACTTGACAATATAATAAAAAAAGAAACTACTGCTCGAAATCAAATTATTAAAAACTTTTTTAATTCCGACGTAACCTCTCCGACGTAAAATCAATAAAAACAAACCGAATTTTAAAAAATAGGTTAAATAGTTTATAAGAGAATGCACTATAAAAAAGGTGAGAAGCAATTTTATAGTCAGATTTCAAATGAATTAATAATCTTGCCACAAAGTTTCTTATCTCCTAATTTCCATCTTTTTTTGTTTATAAATTGTTTATTATTGATATCAGCGCACAAAGTTATGAGAACAAATTATGGATAATTGTATCAACTACAAAAAAGCTTTCTACAGCATGTTTGTCAACCTCACGGTTAAGGAGATAAATTAAAAAAACTTATTCACCCTTAATTTCAATATGGCGGCCGTTCTAACACCTTCAACGTCCCGGAAACTGAGTTTTACCCTCATGGCCGACCCTCCTACGAAATGAAAAAAAAAATAGTGTTCTACCCAGAATTTACACGAGGTATTTTTTTAATCACCATTTGACCATACTATACTGTCAACACGACAGATAATAAGCGAGCGTTGACTTTTTTCTTTTCTTTCTGTTCTCAAGCGCGAGCGTGCTCGCTCATACGATACGTAATATGCGCGTATTTGTATATATGTATATACGCATATGACTATACGGGAATTCATTCGCAAATTTACAGTACTTCCCCGCAAGAGATTCCCCGCGATGCGAGCAGACGATTCGGGCTTTGCTGCAAGTTCGTCGGTTGCGTTTTCATCCTCGAATATATAAGCCCCGCGCTCGCCGAATTATCACAACACACTCGTTCGTCTCGTCGACCAACAACCACCACTCGTATTCAACGAGTAAGTAAGAAAGCCTTTGTTTTTTTTTCAAACTATTTTCCCGACACGCGAATGAAAATTTGTGCTTTGTTGTAAAAATTATTACAAGTTTTATAAATATTGTTTATTAATATTAAATTGATACTAATGGAAGAACAAAAACTCGAAAATAATCAGTGGAGAACAGAGTAAATGACATTTTTTTTCTTTCCCCGCAGAGCAGAGACCAATAAGTGTTGGACGACAGAATGAAGGTGTTTATTTTGGCACTAGTGGCGCTAGTCGCTCTCGTTTCATCAGAGCCCGAGCCCGGACTCGGTCGACCCCGTCCGTCGCAAGTCAGACCACCTCCGTTAATCGTAAGTCGAGCATTTCGTTCTATTATCTTGTCTTTCACTCGTCGCATACTTTCGGAAGTATTGGGGATTGATACTCAAATACCGAGTATTTACCAGTATATACTATATACCGAGCACGAATGTCCTCTGTGGCCCGAAGTACTCAATCCGCCCGAAGTATCTCAAAGTAATCAGCACCTCGAACTAACGTTGCCCGATACCTTTCGTAGAATCGTCCGCGACCACCGAGCCGATTCCCGCGCTCCGCTGATCCCCAAGGATCCATCGTCCTCCAAGGTCAGAAGCCGCTCAGCGGACCCGAACGTCGGCCATCGTGGAATCTCGATTACCAGCACAACATTTGGGAGGGAAAGAACGGTCACGTGAGCGCCGGCGGCGGTGCCCAAAAACTCCCCGGCCAAAGATGGGAACCCCACGTCGGCCTTCAGGGCACCTGGCGCTTCCGGCGCTCCGCCGACCCTCAGGGATCCATCGTCCTGCAGGGACAGAAGCCGCTCAGCGGACCGGAACGTCGTCCATCTTGGAATCTCGATTACCAGCACAACATTTGGGAGGGAAAGAACGGTCACGTGAGCGCCGGCGGCGGTGCCCAAAAACTCCCCGGCCAAAGATGGGAACCCCACGTCGGTCTTCAGGGCACCTGGCGCTTCCGGCGCTCCGCCGACCCTCAGGGATCCATCGTCCTGCAGGGACAGCAGCCGCTCAGCGGGCCCGATCGTCGCCCGACTTACAACATCGATTACCAGCACAGAATTTACGATGGCAGGGACGGTCACGTGAGCGCGAGCGGCGGAGCCCAAAGATTGCCCGGCGGACGATGGGAACCCACCGTTGGAGTTCAGGCAACCTGGCCCTTCTAAATTGAAACGAGAGAACGAGAGAGGGATGAAAGACAACCGCGCTGCCTCCTATTCGATCTGCCACTATCGGTTCCTAGTTCCTAAACTCATTCGTTTTGTTCCCGCCTTTGATGCGAATACCGTTGATGTTTCACTAAACCGTCACACTTTTGCTTATTTATTTATGTATTTTGGAGGAAAAAAAAAAGAAAATGGTGTCAACAATGTATGCCCTTGAAAAAAAATATATGCATGTATGTTAAATTGTAAAATAATCATTTAAGAAATGTATATTAGTTTATGGAGAATAATAAAACAACTTTCTTAAAAAATATATTAATTTATGTAGAATAATAAAATACATGTTGTTTGCATATATATATATATATATATATATATATATATATATATATATATATATATATATATATATATATATATATATATATATATATATATATATATAAGAAAGAAATGGTACCAACGATGTACGCGCATGAAAAAAAAAAATTCGTTCATGTCAACTCGTAAAATGAATGATTAACAAATGCGCATGCAATTGTGAAAAATAATAAAACAACTCCGGTAAAAAATATATATTTATTTGCTTATTTCGTGAGTTCCAACGTATATCCTTGCGGATATCTACGCACTGCCTTGCGCAATTGAAACCATCCCTATTTTGGTTTTCCGTTGGCTGATTGATGCGCCAGCCGGTGCATGGCTAAGCGGTCACCGCTCCGAGTATTGGCTATGCACAACGCTGCTTAAGGCCTTAGGCCGCAGTAACGGGTAAAAAATCATGTGCGAATTTAACATTTTTTTTCGTATGAAAAAGTGATTCACTCATAAAATCAATTACACATCTATTTAGTATAAATATCAAGCTGTTAGAGAAGATATATATATATTTTTTTTGATGTACAAAAAGGCCGCCAGTCGAAACTTCTCGGAACAGCTTTTTTCCAATTGGCGTGACAAATAACTTCAACAATTTTCACTTGATTTACTTTAAATTTAAAAGTTATGTTCCTAATTGCATTTCGCAGAGAAGTACGTACGGAATTTCTGATTAATCGAAAACTTTTCATTTTGTGAGCAATTTATAGCAGTTATAAGGAAATTTTTCACTGAAAATTCATTTCTTACGTTCAAATACCTACAACTGTTGAATAAAACAATATTTTTTAATTCCGTACGTAGTTCTCTGGGTATTCTAATATAGATTGATGAGAATTTCTGTTTTTTGTTCTAGGTAAAAAATGGTGAATGTTAAATGTCACGCCGCGGAGTGCCTAAAAAAAAGATAACAAAAGAAAATGTTAGTAGTCGGCCATTTTGTACATCGAAAAATATATATATATTTATTTTCTAACAGGTTGATATTCATACTAAATAGATGTGTAATTAATTTTATGAGTGAATCACTTTTGCATACGAAAAAAATGGTTAAATTCGCACACGATTTTATACCCGTTACTGTGGCCTAAGGCCTTAACTCGAAGGACCGCTAGAGCCGAACCCGACCACCCATCCACCAGTGTCGGTGATATTGTTATTGTTAATATGATTATTATTCCTCATGCTCATTACTATTGTTATTATTATTGTGACGATTATTATTGTTGTTATTTTCGTAATTTTTTTTGCGGAGTCAGTGAATGCTCGTTACGCACTTCCGATGGGCCACCGTAATAGTTCCCTATCGTGTGTGGGGCTCGACGGCTAGTCGACCGGTCCTACCCACTAAACACATATCTCCCTGTACGCCCGACACCAGCCCGGAACTGTTATACACATTACTTTCGACTGAGCGGATGTCCTTGCGTACTCTACAGACACGTTCGTTTCCTCAAATCCGTTTGTTTACTCGTGTCTGAGATATTTTCTGTTGTTGCCTTCGTTTAATCTTTAGCCGCCAATTGTCCGCTCCCGCCGTCATCCCTTTCGTCGCGTTGTCTGATGTGATCTTACTGTCTCCAGTACTTCTTGGCTCAGTCCAATGCTCGCACACGAAAAACGTGTGCTCTAGGTCATCCCGAGCTCCCCTGCAGTACTTACACCCTGGCGAAACCTGTCTGTTCATCGTGTAGAGGTACTTACGGAAATACCAGTGTCCCGACAGGAACTGGGTCAGGTTATTTTTGTCGATATTATTATTACAATTGATCTAATTATATTATAAGAATAGTAATTAAAGTTATTTTCATAATTACTGTAAAAGTTGATATGTTTATCATTGGACTAACCCGAGCAGAAATTGTGCTAGCCTGGCTGAGTTACGACCTAGTAACTGGCGCGTCCGAATGAGCTCATACGAACTGACCAATGGTTGACGTGCTATGAGCTAGTAATATTGTGAATGTTTTGTTATCCAGCACTTGTTTAGTCACTGCCCAGCTGATCTTGGTCACAAATGACAAAGCGAGGTTATGTGACTACGTATAGTTCCATCGAGCGATTGGCTTGAGCAACTTGAGTTGCAGATGGAGTTGCGAATGCAAGCATTCTCAAGTAGGTATCTCGCCATGACCTAGCCAGCTATGTGGCTGTGCACCCCTTGGCTAGTCACTGCCGAGCCGATCTTGGTCACAAATTACAAAATGTGGTTATGTGAATATGTGTACTTCCATCGAGCGATTGGCTCATGGCTGGCTAAGCGACTTGAGATACAGATGGCGTTGTGAATGCAAAAATTCTCAAGTAGGTATCTCGCCATGACCTAGGGTAACATGTGTCGACGATAATAAAATTTAGAAATTAAGCAAGTAGAACTGGCTCAGTAGACAACGTCACAACTCATCACCCAGAGGTCCTGGAATCACAACCACATTACGGCGTAAGCGTTTGTCTGAGATAATTTATAATTGAACCATTAATATATTTACAGCGCAAATATCATAACCCTAATTAATGAACAACGAAGAATATCGTGAAAAGGCCCAATGATGTAAATAATGTGCACAAAATAATATTGAGTAACTTTCACACTATTGACTTAAATTTGCACAGTTAGCGTTCAAACAGTAGTCATTTTCGGTTCACGATCGCATTTTTTAATCGGATGAACCATTTGTTCATAACGATTACTTTAGCATGCTGCTTTTCAAGAGACAAATGAGATTTTCTTTGGAGAAGCTGCCATTTTTCGTATTTATATTTGGTGAAACGTACGTATATTTGAAGAAAACATTTTTTGTTTTCTTTTAGGATTACATTTGAGCCTGGTGGGGATCCCGCCGTTTCGGGCCTCGCCGCTGGAGGTCTGCGACGCGAACTGCAGCACCACGAACAGTTTAAAAGATTTTCTTCCGAAAAAATTATATTGTAAACACAAACATGTGAACAACATGCTGGGAAAAAATTAAGGAGCTATACCAGTGTGACACTTTCAACAAATTGATTTTTTTTTTGCCTATTTCGCCCGTTTATACTTTCAAGAATATTATTATCATTTATATCATTTATATCAATATCATTTTATCTTGCAAAAATCGATAGTTAATTCTTTAAACGCGTTTTTCTCGAAATGAGATTTTTCAAATTTGCTGACATTGTAACTCAGACAGCAATTATCCGATTGACTTGAAATTTGAACCGAGTACTCTTCAATATATTCACTCTACAATGACGTAGGATATTTTTGATTGGATGAAAATTGACGATTTGGCATTGAAAAAAATGACCATTTTATAGGCAAGAGAACAGACTTTTTTTCATGACTACGCCATTTTGTTAAATTTAGATATTTTTTGAAAATCCTACGTCATTGTACAGGAAACACATTCCAGTTTAACGATATTTTTTCCATTTTCGGTTTCAGCTACTCAATCGGCCGGAATCATGTCAGCAGTGGAGGAACTTTTTTTTGCGCTTCCGAAAGCAGCGCATACGTCGCTTGGACCTCAAGATTTTTCTATGAAAAATTATGTAATATAGGTGAAATATAGCCAAATATATTCTTAATTTTCCGAATCATTTAATTGAGTACTTTTCTTCCAAAAAATTCCCGAAAATCACCCAAATTTTCAGCGTTCGCACTGGTATAGTCCCTTAGTTTATTCCAACCAATGTGTTACTAGAAAAAAATTCATCATTCTGACCCTTTGAACTGGGCTTTCAGAGAGGGATATCCCGTTGCAGACTGGTAACTGGTTTACAGAATGATGAAAAACTAGTTGAACATTTTAAAAGATATTTCGAGAGTATGATACTAATGTTTACATGAACATATGATGAAAGCTTCATATTATATCTGTTACGTAATTAGCGACTATTATGTAAATGTCATTAAAAAAAAAGCTTGTGAGCGAAACCCTTTTTTTTCAGGCCGACCCGCAGCCCCTGGCCGCCACAAAAAAAGGCTGGCTACGCCGACGTATGCAATGATAGGATTTTTTTACAATCCAGACAACGATGAGGCATGGTTAAGTTTCATTGTGTACGAGAACGATGATTTGGCTACGGGACGATAAGCTGTAAGGAGATAAGTCACGCTTCCGTCAAAAGTGGCTATTCTTTGGAAAATTGAAGAAACGAGAGAATAGAAAAAAACAAGAATATTGTGAAAATTGTGTGGAACGGACCGGAGCCGTGACTCGGAAACAATTGCGAGAAACGAAGATAGAATCGTTTTGTCGCTTGTCACACACGTACTTTGCAATTACAAGCGACATCGCACGATGAAATGAACCCGCCATTGATCAATGACGATGCCCTCGAGCGAGTGCGGGACTCCCAGTCGCGCAAAGAAGACGAGAAAGAGAGAGAGAGAGAGAGAGAGAGAGAGAGAGAGAGAGAGAAATAAGAGCGACGCGTGCAATGTGTATTTCCATACTGTCAACACGAAAGATCATACGCGAGCGTTGACTGTTTTCTTTTCTTTCTTTCTCACGCGCGAGCGTGCTCGCTCATACGATACGTAATATGCGCATATTTGTATATCTGTATATACGCATATGTGCATACGGGAATTCATTCGCAAATTTGCAGTACTTCCCGGCAAGTGATTCCCCGCGATGCGAACAGACGATTCGGGACTTTGCTGAACGTTCGTCGGATGCGTTTTCATCCTCGAATATATAAGCCCCGCGCTCGTCGAATTATCACAACACACTCGTCTCGTCGACCAACAACGACCACTCGAACTCAACGTGTAAGTACCAAAGCCTTTGCCATTGTCGAACAATTTTCCCGACACGAATGTAAATTTATGTGCATTGTTGCAACAAATATGAAAAGTTTCATAAATATTGTTTATCAATATTAAATTGATATTAATGAAAGAACGAAAAATCAAAAATCATTAATGGACAACAGAGTGACATTTTTTTTGTTTCCCCGCAGAGCAGAGACCAATAAGGGTTGGACGACAGAATGAAGGTGTTTATTCTTGCGCTGGTGGCGCTAGCCACCCTCGTTTCATCAGAGCCCGAGCCCGGACACTATCGACCCCGTCTTTCAGACGTCGTTCGGTATGGACCGCCCCCGTTCGTCGTAAGTCGATCTTTCTGTTCAGTTATCTTGTCTTCCACCCGTCGGATAATTTTAGAAGTACTGGTTATTGGAAAGATCCGGTATTTGGGTATCAAGTGTTCGGTGTTGGGTTTACCGATATTCCAAGTTAGTAGTGACGGTACAGTAAATACATATCATTTGAAGACGGTATTTTAGATACTCAGTATCCAAGCTACTCGGTATATTGAAGTACCCGGTATTTCAAGTACTGAGTCTCAACGCTACTCGGTATTTAAGCTGCCCGGTATTCTAAGTACTCAGCATCAACGGTACTTGGTATTCGACTCTTGAAGTGCTTTATGTTCGGAGAACTTGATGCCCTAATTCTAAGTATTTAGTACTCGAAGGATTACAATTCCATGGTACTCAAAGAATGACAAGTACGGGGTATTCGAAGTATTACAAGCACTCGGTACTCGGAGCATTACAAGTAAATGATACTCCGAGTACCGCAAGTACTCGGAACTCGAAGTATTACAAGTACACGGTACTCGAAGCGTTCGGACAAGTCAGCATATTCAAAAATACTCGGCAACTGGAGTTCTGAGTATTTGGAACTCAGCCACTTGGTATCCAAAGTACTCGGGGGCTAGTATTACTCAATGTCTCGAAGTAATCACCGTCTCGAACTAACGTCGTCTGATGCCTTCCGTAGAATCGTCCGCCACCACCGAGCCGATTCCCGCGCTCCGCCGATCCTCAAGGATCCATCGTCCTGCAGGGACAGAAGCCGCTCAGCGGACCCGAACGTCGGCCATCTTGGAATCTCGATTACCAGCACAACATTTGGGAGGGAAAGAACGGTCAGGTGAGCGCCGGTGGCGGTGCCCAAAAACTCCCCGGCCAAAGGTGGGAACCCCACGTCGGCCTTCAGGGCACCTGGCGCTTCCGGCGCTCCGCCGATCCTCAAGGATCCATCGTCCTGCAGGGACAGCAGCCGCTCAGCGGGCCCGATCGTCGCCCAACTTACAACATCGATTACCAGCACAGAATTTTCAATGGCAGGGACGGTGACGTGAGTGCGAGCGGTGGAGCCCACAGATTGCCCGGTGGGCGATGGGAACCCACCGTTGGAGTTCAGGGAAGCTGGCGCTTCCGGCGCTCCGCCGATCCTCAAGGATCCATCGTCCTGCAGGGACAGCAGCCGCTCAGCGGGCCCGATCGTCGCCCGACTTACAACATCGATTACCAGCACAGAATTTACGATGGCAGGGACGGTCACGTGAGCGCGAGCGGCGGAGCCCAAAGATTGCCCGGCGGACGATGGGAACCCACCGTTGGAGTTCAGGCATCCTGGCCCTTCTAAATTGAAAGGAGAGAAAAAGAGAGAGGGACGAAAGAAAACCGCGTTGCCTCCTATTTGATCTGCCACTATCGGTTCCTAGTTCCTAAACGTATTCGTTTGGTTCCTGCCTTTGATGCAAATGCCGTCGATTTTTCACTAAACCGTCGGACTTTTGCAAAATTATTTATGTTTTTTGGAGTAAAAAGAAAAGGAAATGGTATCAACAATGTACGCCCTTCAAAAAAATATATATTAATTTATGTTAAATCGTAAAATAATCCTTTAAGAAAACATATTAGTTTATGTAAGAGAATAAAACAACTCTCTTAAAAAATACATGAATTCATGCGAATTAATGAGACAACTCTTTAAAGAATATGCAAATTTATGTAGTGTGATACAATACCTCTTGTTTGTACGTATATGTGAATATTTAAAAAATGGTACCAACGATGTATGCGCTTAAAAAATATATATATACGTTTATGTCAACTTATCAAATGCATATTTATTTGTGAAAAATAATAAAATAACTCCTTTAGAGAATACATATCTATTTATTTATTTCCTGAGTTCCAACGTATACCCTTGCGGATTTTTACGCATTGCCTTTCGCAATTGAAATCTTCCCGATCACTCCCTACCCGCACTTGGCTAATGTAACCTTCCTTCCGTTATACCCACAGCCGTCTTATCCCTAGAACGTCACAAATGGACCCCACGCGTTGGACCCCATTATCGGGGTTATAAATAGTAAATCAAATTTCCGAAGCACATGATTTTCTTCGTCTTTTAATGAGGGAGACGATGGTACCATTTAAAAACTTCAGAAATGTCAAAAAGTGTGTCAAAGTGTGGTCCGAAGGGAAAAGAAAATATTATATTGGTAAAATTGAGTACTTTTACAAAATTCGTGGGGCACGAATGTACCCCAGTGTGCCATTCTAGGGTTAAGCTACTGTATACCGCATTCGCCGAGGGTATACGGGCAAACAGTGGAAAACCCGTACTGGTGTAGACGGCCCTATATTCTTCTGATTCTCTGGTGCACATACGTTTTGTATCTACAGCAGGGTCTCAGAAGTATTGGCCTTCCGCTAACTAGAGATGCGCCAGCCGGTGCACAGCAAAGCGGTCACCGCTCCAAGTATCGGCCACAAGGCTGCTTGACTCGAAGGTATTATTGTCATCAATATTATTATTATCGTTGTTACGAATATTATTTTTTTTGTCTTGTTAATATGATCATTGTTATTATTATGATCATCATTGTTCTAATAATTTTACTTTTTATTGTTAATATGGTTATTGTTATCACCATCTTTATGACCGTTACTTTTATTGCTGATATTGTTATTATTATTATGATTATTGTTGTAGTTGTTGTTTCTGTCATTATCATTGTTGTGATTGATGTAATTATATTATTAGAATAGTAAAATTTATATTCATAATTACTGTGAACGTTAATATATTTATAATTGGATTGTCTTGATGATCTTATGACTCGGTTCGGCATTATTATCATCATTCTGATAAGCAGCGATAAGATTTTTTGCAATCCAGCCGACTGGGCGCTTTTTTACTGTCGACATGAACGACGATTTGGCTGTGGGACAATAAGCCGTAAGCCATCAAGGAAATAAGTCACGCTTCCGTCAAAAGTGGCTGTTCTTCGGGAAATTGACGAAACGGGAGCATAGAAGAAGAATAAGATTGTGAAAATTGCGTGAAATGAACCGGAGTCCGGACTCGACAACAATTACCAGACGTGGAGATATAATCGTTTGGTCGCTTGTTACACGGTACTCGTCAATTACAAGCGACAGCGCGCAATGAAAAGAACACGCGATTTATCGTCGATGATGCCCTCGAGCGACCCCGGGAATTTCCAGACGCGCAAAGAAGACGAGAGGAAGAGAGCGAGAGAGAGAAATGAGAGCAACGCGTGCTATGTGTATTTCCATACTGTCAACACGACAAATCATAAGCGAGCGTTGGCCTTTTTCTTTTCTTTCTTTTCGCGCGGACGAGCGTACTCGTATACGATAGGTAATAATAGTGTGAACCAACCGTAGCCCAGTCGGGTTAGTAAAAAAAAGGGGTCATCTGTGCAAAAATTCCCTGCAGAAATTTTGTTGCTCTAATCTTTAGGGGGGGTCGTTAGTAGTGTAAATCTAAATGGCGACCAAATCCAACCGGTGCGTTAGCCGCTATTTTGATTGTAAGGTAGTTTAGTTTTTGCTCAATATCTCCTTCGTTTGTTATTTTTTCAACAAAATGCTGAAGACTAAAGTTGTTGAAAATTGAATTCTCTACATCTTTAGTGCCTACAATTTTTATCCTTCCACCGATATTTTTCGAGATAATCGGGGAAAACTTGCCAAAGTAAAATTATTAAGTGTAAACCGACCATAGCCTAGTCGGGTTAGTCAAAAAAAGGAGTCATTTGTGCAAAAATAACCGACAGAAATTTTGTTGCTGTAATCTTTAGGGGGGGTCGTTAGTGGTGTAAATCCAAATGGCGCCCAAATCCAACCGGTGCGTTAGCCGCTATTTTGATTCTAAGGTAGTTTGGTTTTTGCTCACTATCTCCTTCGTTTGTTATTTTTACAACAAAATGCTGAAGACTAAAGTTGTTAAAAATTTAATTCTCTACATCTTTAGTGCCTACAATTTTTATCCTACCACCGATATTTTTTGAGATAATAGGGGAAAACTTGCCAAAGTAAAATTATTAAGTGTAAACCGACTATAGCCCAGTCGAGTTAGTCAAAAAAGGAGTCATATGTGCAAAAATACCCGGCAGAAATTTTGTTGCTGTAATCTTTAGGGGGGGTCGTTAGTAGTGTAAATCCAAATGGCGACCAAATCCAACCGGTGCGTTAGCCGCTATTTTGATTCGAAGGTAGTTTGGTTTTTGCTCAATATCTCCTTTGTTTTTAACTTTTTAAACAAAATGCTATAGACTAAAGTTGTTAAAAATTTAATTCTCTACAATTTTAGTACCTACAATTTTTTTCCTACGACCGATATTTTTCGAGATAATAGGGGAAATCTTGCCAAAGTAGAATTATTGAGTTATCTCGATTATTATTAACTTTAGCGCATATATTTACAAAAACGAAGTTGTAAAGAATCAAATTTCCTACAATTTTGATCTCTATGATTTTTTTAACAGTATTTAAGCTCCTACGCCTATGGCAAGCCTAACAGGACTCAAACGACCAGCGTAGGCTAGGCGATGACGTGACGGCTGGGTGCTCCGAACAAGTCTGAGCATGTCGCGTCCCTTTTGACCTGGAAAGAGTCATTTTGCCAATCGGCCGACAGTTGTACTACCAACAAGTCTGAGCCTGCAGCGTTCCTTTCTACCAAACAGTGAATGGACGAAAATGACAATATAGAATTCAGATGGACTGTAAGATTTTTTTTATCGCTGTAGCTAAGAAAAGTTATTATTCTAATAGTAGAAAAAAATATTTGAAGGAATTGCAACAAATAATTTGAAGGAATTGATAAATAAGTAGCGAAATGACTGAGTCGTCAGTAAATTAACGAAATTACCAGTCAATGGACACTCGATCGCCAAAAAATGGACATGTAATATAGACGAACGCTGTAAAGGATAACGATTTTTTTTAAATGGCAGATTTGGTGATCATAGTGTTGCACAAAATATTTTTATGCATATGCGTATTATAATATTCTTATACATATGTATGCGTATTATATTTATTATTACGATTTCGTCGAAAATACACAAAGCTTTTTTGCATCGTAACGTGATATTCTCCAAAAAAGCACCAAAAGTGGTTCCGACAGAGAAATAGAAAATTAATTTTTTTCAAAATTTACCAAAAAAAAAACGATTGAAATGATTTGATGAAAACATATAACGAAATGTACATTGTTAATCTCTTAAAAGTAATGCATTTTTAAATTTTCAGCGGATAAGCTAAACACTGTAACAGAGACAAATACATGCATAAATTGAACAAATTAAATTTGTTTGCAGAATAAATTTATTGTACATCCGCCTCAGAATTACTAGAACTCGGGGGAAAAAAACACGCTTCGAGTTCCCAGACCACGCGCCAATCAGCCGGCTGCGGCGTACACTGTTGCCATTCCGTTACAGATGGTTGAGCCCGAGTTCGGTGTGGAATAAAATTACCACTTTTGATAAGTCGATATCTCCGAAACTAAACGGTCAAAGTTTGTAATTTTTTTTCAAATCAATCCCACATTAGTACTGCGTACGCGGGTGTTTTTATTTCGAAATCCTAGAATCCGTTTAGAATCTCATGAACTAAACGGTCAATAAAATTGAATTTTTGAGCATCAGTCGATGAAGTTCATATCTACATACTTAGATTTCAGCAAACTCCTAAGATTTGACAAAAACTAGAGAACTACCTTAAGTAACGAAAGTCGCACTCACCCTCAAATCTCGAGAAAACTTTAAACATCACCTGAGTGTTTGCCTTCGATTTGGTTGAAACTCATATATGTGATGGAGCATTGAAAACTATTGGACACGTATTTTTTGATGGGCTGAAAAACGGTTTTGAGGGCGGGGGGCACCCCTCAAAGAAAGGTGTGTCGAGGGGTGATTTTACAGTTTCACACACAAACAGTCCACCGCTCTAAATGAAACAACAACTAAAATCCTTCTAAAGTAAAGTGATGGAAAATCCACCATAGAAGTATCGAAAAAAAAAATTAATGAAGGGATGACACGCCTTTTTGAAGGTTGGTTTTCCCCCATGAAACCATATTTCCGTCCATGAAAAAAATATGTGTCTAATCGTTTTCGATGCTTTATCACATATATGAGTTTATATAAAATCGAAGGCGGATACTCAAGTGCCCGGCAAGTGATACCCCGCGATACGAGCAGAAGATTCGGGACTCTGCTGCGCGTTCGTCGGATGCGTTTCGGTTCTCGAGTATATTAGCCCCGCGCTCGTCGATTATGACAACACACTCGTTTGTCTCATCGACCAACAACGACCACGCGAATTGAACGAGTCAGTACGAAAACCTTTGTTTCTTCGGTACAATTTTTCCGGACATACATGTAAATTTATGTGCTTCGTTGTTCCAAAGATTTTTAATCTTTTATAATTATAAAATTGTCTTATAAATATTGTTTATTAATATTTCTTTTTAATATTGAGAGATTATTTTAAAAATTAAAAATGCGGTTAAATGTTTAGTGCAGGACAGAGTAGTCGACAGTTTTTTATTTTGTTTGTCGGTGGCAGAGCAGAGACCAATAAGGGGTGGACGACAGAACGAAGGTGTTTCTTTTGGCACTGTTGGCGTTAGTCGCCGTCGTTTCATCAGAGCCCAAGATAATTGACTACCCACTTTCACCCAGAGAGCTCCCGGACTGCGTAAGTCGATCTTTTGTTCATTCTTTCATATTCTCTCTTACAGGTCGGGTAATTACCGACGTTTTGAATATTGGAAATGCTCCGTATTTGAGTAACAAGTACTCGGTATTGGATTTACTGACATTCCAAGTTACTTGTATCGGTGAAGTAAATACACGATATTTGAAGCACTCGGTATTCAAGATACCCAGTATTCTAAGTACTCAGTATCCACGCTACTCAGTATATTGAAACTGCCCGGTATTCTAAGTACTAAGTATCAAGAATACTTGGTACTCAAGTTGCTCGGTATTCTAAGTACTCCGTATCCAAGTTACTCGACATTCAAATTGCCCGGTATTCTAAGTATTCAGTGTCCGCGTTACTTGGTATTCAGCTCCTTAATTGCTTGGTATTCGGAGAACTTGATGCCCAAGGTACCCGATATCCTAATGATTATAAGTACGCAGTGCTCGAAGTATTACAATTACTCGGTACTCAAAGAATTACAAGTGCGAATTACTCAGTCTCACAAGTACTCGGTACTCGAAGCGTTTGAACAACTCCGTATTCAAAATACTCGGCGCATTAAGTTTCCGTCTCGAGAATTCAGCCTACTCGCTGCTCGGTGCTCGGTAGCCCGAAATTCAATGTAATCCCGAGGTAATGAGCGCCACAACCCACATCGTCCGACGTCTTTCGTAGGGTCGTATGGACGTATACCGACGGGGCAAGTGCCACACTATGCTGATCCGCAATGACCGACCGTTCCTCGAGACCACAAGTCCCCCAGCCGACCCGATCGTCGACCGACTTACAACGTCGATTACAAGCACAGAATTTACGGGGGCAGGAATGGTCCCGTACACGGAGAGAATTAAACGTTAAAAATGACCGTGCAGTAACGGTAACCAGATGACAACCATGAAACTTCGCTTATTATTGCTGAGCAAAGCACAGATTTTCACGAAAATGAAATAAAATTTCTTCTTCAGTTAGAAAATTTTACCAGATTTTCTAGTAAATTTTGATGTGTAACAAAATATGCAAAACTTGAATTTTAAAAATATATAATATCATCGAAATTTTACTGTGCATTTTATTATTGTATGCCTTTCAAAAATGTCTATAAAAAAGGATCGTCTTTATAACAGTTATTTTAAGATTTATTATAAACTTTAATGAGTGTTATAGGAAAATGTATTGTGCTCTCGGTAAAAATTATCGTGCGGCACGGTACGGTAATTTTAAGGCACTGCATGGTAAAAATTCCCCTTCATACCTTCCACTTCAGAATGATATGGTGGTGGGGCTGAGTAGGGGTGCGCGGTCTCGTTTCAGTGGTCTATCTATTCCTTATATCGCGCGATGGGAGTTCCCAAAAAAATTTTGTCTAAAAAACGTACATAAACTGCTTATGAAATTTCTAAGAGTGAATACGATTTTACGATTTTAAATGATGATGAAATAATATGTGCGCAAACTAGTCACAATACTCGAGCCTACGATGATACGAAATGTATTGTAAAAAAATGGTAGTATTTAATGAAAAATAAATTCTAATGATCAAATTTCTCTCCTTATCCGTTTGTTGAGTATACCGATTTATATGGAAGAAAAAAAATTCCCAACAAAAAACAAGCAGCGTTAATTTGTACCAATTTTTCAATAATAAATCATGTTTGTTATTATTGTTATGGTTATTATTATTTTGGTTATTATGATTATTATCGCACCAGTCTTAGAAAAAAAATACATTTTACTAAGGAACCGGTACGATGGTCTAGTGACAATAGGTAAAATTTCAGCTACGTATTTGAAATTTTCTGTCACGTGAGTTTAAAAAACCTTGTCGCATACGAATTATTATGTTTTTCTCACTTGTCGCCACATTGAAATATATCACGGTAATTTTTACCGTGAAATTCACGACAAAAATTACTTTTTAATTCTCTCCGTGTAAGCGCGAGCGGCGGAGCCCACCGATTGCCCGGTGGGCGATGGAGCCCACCGCTGGACTTCAGGAAATCTGGCGCTTCTAGATTCCTACCAGAGAGAAAGAGAGAGGGAACGAAAAAAAAACGCGCCGCCCGCCATACGATCTGGCACTACAAGCTTCTAGTTCCTAAAAGTACTCGTTTTGTTCATGCCTTCAATGCCAATATCTTAAATTGTTTACTTAAGGCCTTAGGCCACTCTAGAGGCCGAAAAATAGGCTTTTTGGGAATTTTTTTTTCAGAAAAATTACAAAATAAATCGAGATTACAAAAAGGGCGTTTATCATCGATATTAGTGAATGTATACAATAATTAATTTTAAGCGATGAATTTAAAATTTTTCACAAATTTTTCACTTTCCAAAAATTTGCCTAACAAATCGTTAGATAATTGTTAATAACAAATAAACTATGCAATATAAAAAATAAATTCTACGTACTAGCATAGACAATGTATTTTTCAAGATATATTCAACATTTCAAGTGAATCGGTTGAAAATTGTCTGAGTTATGTTTCCGGCCAACTTAAAAAAGCAGTTTTGAGATGAACTCTGCACACCCGCCATTTTAAAATTAATCGCTTCAAAAAAATTATTGTATACAGTCACTGATATGTATGATAAACACCCTCCTTTGTAATCTCGATTTATTTGGTAGTTTTTCTGAAATAAAAATTGGCAAAAAGCCTTTTTCGGCCTCTAGAGCGGCCTAACTCCTTGATCGTAACGACGATGAATGCGCTTTAAAAAATATATATTTCCGTTCATGCCAACTCGTAAAACGAGTAATTAACACATGCATATTCATTTGTCAATAATAATAATATAACGCCTTAAAAAAATATACAGGGTGTCCCTCTTATCTCGGCCACCCGAAATAACTCGGTAATTATCGACGTCACAAAAAAATGTTCGAGACAAAAGTTGTACGGTGTGAAGGGGGCCATCGAATGCGACCAATTTTTTTTTATTCCGTTGGAGGCGCTGGCGCACAGTGAAGGTCACCTCCACTCTTTTAAATGGAATGGTACATTTTCTTTTCAACCATCTTGTGGAGCACCTCGAGCCGCATAAAAAACATTAGGGGTCAAAGTCATTCAAGGTCATGCAATGTCAGTATCGATGATACAAATATAAATATCTCGGATCACTACCAAATATTTGGTAGTGATCCGAGATATTTAGATTTGTATTTGATTTCCGTTCGTATTGCTTGAACAAATTCTCCGTTATTGATGGTATTTTTAAACAAGCTATACGCTTGTTCAAAGCAGTGGGTCCGATGCCAGAGTGTACAGCCCCTATTTAAGAGGCTATACCAGTACGACACTTTGAAAAAATCGATTTTTTTGCCTTTTTCGACAGTTTATACTTTCAAGAATATCCTGCAAACATTTCAAGGCCGTTTCTTTAGTTTCGTTAAAAATCGATACTTAAATCTTTAAACGCGTTTTTTTCAAAATGCGATTTTTCAAATTTGCTGACATTGTAACTCAAAGAGCAATTGTCCGATTGACTAGAAATTTGAACTGAGTGTTCTTGAATATATTTACTCTACAATGACGTAGGATATTTTTGATTTGATGAAAACTGACGATTTGGCATTGAAAAAAACGACACTTTATAGGCAAGAAAGCAGACTTTTTTCATGACTACGCCATTTTGTTAGATTTTGATATTTTTCGAAAATCCTTCGTCATTGTACAGGAAATACAGGGTGCGCCAGAGAAACTTACTTATTTGAAAGGTCAATAAAAACAAAAGTACTTCAATTATTGTTTAAAATTTTTTTTATTTGAGAATACAATATCCCAATTTTTTTTTCATGCAGTCTTGAGAATGACATCGGATAAATGGCGACCCCCATTGCGCATACACTGATGAAGTCGATTTTTGAAATTCGTATCCACTCTTTGCAGCATATCAATCGGTATGTTGGCAATGGCGTCGCGAATGTTGTTCTTGAGGTGTGCTATGGTCCGTGGTCGATCGACATAAACCAGAGATTTCAAATAACCCTATAAAAAGAAATCGCATGGAGTCAAATCTGGAGAGCGTGCCGGCCATTGGAGATCGCCTCTGAGAGAGATGAGGCGGTCGGGGAAATGTTGTCGCAACAAATTCATTGAGTCTCGTGCTGTGTGTGCTGTGGCTCCATCTTGATGAAACCACACGTTCCTAACGTTCATTTCTTCGAGTCTTGGAAGAAAAAATTCCTCGATCATGTTCCTGTAACGAGCTCCATTCACGGTAACTGCGCGTTTGCGAGCCGAACGCCGGGGAGAACGCACAACTGACTGCCTCACTCTTTCGACATTTTCCGGAGTTCTGATGGTCCGTTGAAGTCCATTTCTGGGTTTAGCGACACTTCCACACTCCCGAAATGAGTTAACCCACGACAGAATCGAATTACGGCCAGGAACGAGTCTGTGAGGAGGAATTTCAAAGCGAGCGCGGAAGGCACGTTGCGTAGCAACAAGTGAGCGACCGTTAGAAAAGAAGCTCTCGACAGCGAAGGCCCGCTGCTCTCTAGACCAGAGCATGATGGCAACTGACTGGAGGGTGAAACAAACTTGGGAACTTCCCCCTCCAGATGCGCCCCCTCTCGCCCCGCTACCCGCCCAACTCACCGCGCGGGAATTTTTTCAAATAAGTAAGTTTCTCTGGCGCACCCTGTACCTTCCAGTTGAACGACATTTTTTCCTTTATCGGTTTCAGCTACTCAATCGGCCGGAATCATGTCACCAGTGGAGGAACTTTTTTTTTGGCGCCTCCAAAGGCAGCGCATAAGTCGCTTGGATCTCAATATTTTTCTATGAAACAATTATGTACTATTGGTCAAATATAGCCAAATATGTTCATAATTTTCCGAAACATTTAATTGAGTACTTGTCTTCCAAAAAATGCCCAAAAATCACCCAAATTTTCAGCGTTCACACTGGTATAGCTCCTTAATTGGGCCATCCATCACACGCATGTACCACGGCCGAATCTCATGTCCGATTACTGGTACGAGGGCACGTAGCCACAGAGACCAAAACACCGGACACCAAGCGTTGTCTGTGTCGTTGCGTACCTCGCGATGAATTACTTATTTAAGTACTTATTACTTACTTAGTTCGCTAAATTTGTCAAAAGAAGAAGAGAAAATCAACTGGTGTACATGTTTCGTACCCTTAGATTATATAATAGATACATTATTTAATACAACGTAACTAGTCGTGATGCAAACCTAGGTTGAGGTTATGTGGCCGACTTCCTGCGAGGTTATACGGCATCGATGCCTTCTTTTTTCTTACTCATGTATTCAAAATGTGCCTGGAGGATTACTTTCTTAACTAATTTATCAAATTATTGCTTAACGGGGTCGAGTCACCAAAAAATGAAAATAACACTCTGATGCAATGAAACAAATAAAATTTTGAGACTTTGAAAAAACTATTACTCAAAGAACACAAAAATAATAAATCATTCTCGGGTTAGAAATAATACTTTTGATGTTCAGTTGACTACTCCACATTTTGCTCTATTTTTAACTCGTCGTAAGGTTCAGGTCGCACCGATGAAGCAAATTGCATGTTCAATGTATGCCTACATATATTTATGCAAACTCTATTTTGTTGTACAAATAAATTTCCCATTACTCATTGCCCGTATACGGATGAATAGATCTTAAGTACCTGTGCAATTTAAACCATGTAACTATAATTAATTTCTGGATGTCTAAAAACTAGGACCTCATAATGGTGGATTAGAGGGACTTGTTTGAAAATTGGGACATGATAGTGTCCGAACACAGGGACAGTACGCTAACAGCTGTCCGAAAATCGCTACATTTGCTACTATTCAACATACAAATGCATAAAAATTAACATATCCAACTTTACAACAGTTAATGCATGTGTTTTGAAAACTAGAACTTATGAGCTTGGCGTCAGTTCCAGTCATTTTCTAAAAAAAAACGTTCCTCAAATGAGTAATAAATCCTGTAATCTATGGACGCCCTTAACCACCCGAGCATTGGTACGGTTACCTTAATAGCTTGAAACTACTTGAGGGGAAATGCGATCTTGGTTCACGGGTCGGTCGATAGTTTGTCCGAGTTTAATTATAAAATTGCGTATCACAAAGGACGTCAACAATCCAGTCGGTGACACGCTGAGTAGAAACGTCGGGACGGCAGGGCTTGGTTTGCCAGTATTGGGGATTCAAATAAGGACTGACTGGGTAGCTGAGTTACAAAGGAGTAGTCCGGAAATGATGAATGTTCGCGACAGATTGGAACAGGGAGACAAAGAAACGCACGCTAAATTCACGATGAGAGATGCTGTATGTCCCGCAAGATGTGTGATGTGACGTAATGCCTGACGCGCATCGATCCTTGGCTCACTTAGGAATCGATAAGACCCTTGCGAAGGTAAATGAGAATTATTATTTTTTAGGAATGCGCGAGTTTGTGACACGATATAGAAATCGCTGTTAAACACTTGTATTTTAAGTCCGTAATGGGGAGCCGCCCAGGATTTTGACATTCGCTTGAGAAGGGCAACACTCCGTTCCAAAGTGCCCGAGTCGAAATTTTCAGCCTATCTTGCCCCTCCAGATCCTCACAGTGGTAGGAGATAAAGGCAGTAAAGTAGCTCCGTATTCAATATAAAATGAGCTCCTACTTAACGCCTAGAACGGGAACAAATTTCCCTTTTCTCCATTTGCAGGCGCTAACGAGGACGTCGATTGGCACACGTATACACGCACACGCATACACTCTATTACGCATACAGAGATACATATGCCTGAATACGCGCATGCGTAGACACACGTATATACCCGCACACATACACGCCTAAGCATACACCAACACAAGAATACTAATACCTATACGTATGCATGCGTGCCTGCTATACGGATCCGCGTATACATGCATACGCGAGGGCAATTCCTATCAAAAATATTGTAACTGTTCGCCCAAGGTCCATTTCTTCCACTTTGGAGAGTTGCTGGAGCTGCAGGGGCAAGTTCGAAGCGAATGCGAAAGGTCCGCTGGGTGGAGATAATGGAAAGGCCATTGGAAAAGTAGGCCTCTACGTCGAACGCGCGGTCCTACCTAGTCCAACGCATGACGGTTACTGAAAACTATCAGACCCGCTCGTTCGAATGCGACCATCCCCACCCTCGGTTCGTCGAAACAGCCAAATGCGCGATAGGTCCAAACGCAATCAAAAGAGGAGCTGCAACGACTTCAGCTAGGTTAGGTAGGAGTATAAGGGCCTACGCAGGAGGTAAGCAGCAAAGGAAGAGCATGTGGCGGCCCACAGAAGGACTTCTAGCAGTAAACAGACTCAAGTGAGGCTGACATAGGATCAAAGGCCTTTAAAATAGGCTGAAAATTTCGACTCGGGTGTGCACATAGCATATTCAAAAGGACTGAAGGAGATGCGAGGTACGGAGACACAATTGTTTGCGGATTCAGCAAATACGTCGTTTTGAGAGCTGTTCATGGCACAACGTCAGAAGAGACGTTAGTCTTCGTTAGGGAATTCTTGTCTCACTACGGGAGACCTGAGCAAATAATTAGCGATAGAGGAACCGCGGACGTCGGATGGTTTCGAGCAATTCTGCTCCGAACACCATGTACAGCACGTTAAGACATCTGGACACCATGACATTTTTTTGTTCACCATAAACCTTGAAATGTAATGAGCAATTTAAGCCGTATTTCGTATTGAAAATCGCAAAATTGTCCAAGTTACAGGAATCGCTGATTGAAGGTAGAACTCACAAAAACTGCACCGGCAGCCGAACAACCGCGCACTTACTTTCTTTTGCGATTATCTAGAAAATAGGGGCTCAACTGTGGCGGAAGTACGCGTCTCGAGTGAGAAAATAATATCGATTTTTTGACAAAACGATGTAATTTTTGGTAAAGTTTATCATCGTTTCAGTTCACTTGAGTTGTTGGTATTGATTAGAGACAGGTACGTAAACACAATGAAAGTACTAATTATTGATATGATAAAAACGGTTTTCCAGAAATTTTCAAGGTTATTGCGTGATTTTTTGTTAATTCGTTAACCTTCTAATGGGGGAAGATGAAAACAAGCTATCGCAAAGCCACAATATTTTACAACGTACCACTATTCACGTTAGAAAGGGTGAAATGAAACTAGTAAAGCATGTGGTTCCTCTTAAACCGGTGTTTCTACCAGGGGAAGAAAAAGAACTTACAAATGATTAAAATGATATGGAAGCAAGATTATTCGGACTAATCCTACAGAACTTAGACGATTGGCTTATCAAATTGCTGGTATTGAGAATGACACTACTTTTATATGCGAAAGATGTCAATATTCGTGTCTCATCATTCTCGCTGCTTCATATTGCCCCGCATACCGGGTAAGATGGGAAAAATAAAGGTTTAATTGAAAATATATATTGTATGGTACAAATCAGAAAGATTGATTTTTTTGCTTCCAAAATTAAAAGTTCAATAAATGTTGATTAGTTTAAAAAAGAATTAAAGTTGACTGACTCATATATGTATTGTTTTATTTGAACATGACCTTAGGTTATCATCTTGCCCCTACTTCCCCTACAATTTTCGAGATGGTGTCAATCTCGTAAACTATCGGTCCGTTTGCTGTAAAATTTGTACACAATATATTTAGATACATCATCTAAGAAGTGACGTAAGATTTTTGTGATTACTGGATTCGTTTTTTTTTATTGACATTTTTTCTCGTGACATTTCGATGAAAAATACGAATTTTTTTGTCGGCCACCATAATTTCCCTACTAGTCGAAAAAAAATATATCTAGGCTACATTGTAGCGACACTATCCACGAATAAGCTAAATTTTTTTCAGATGCAACATGACCGCGATTCACCTGGAGCAACATACGCGCGTGTCGTACGGCCACCTCCGCGGAAATTTCTGCAGCGCCGCCATTTTTTGATATTTCGAACTAAAACTTATTTGAGGCATTCTTAAAGTCGTTTCTTACCTTGTATTAAAAAATAAAAATATTTTGTGGTATACTTTTGAGTTTATGATTTTTTGAAAAATATACCCATTTTCCGAGTGGCCAGGCGACATGAACCTGGTGATATCGTTTTAATTCGTTGCGAAGCTCCGTCTACGGGCGAAAGTCGTAACTTATCTCCGAAATTCCGGAGACCGTACAAGGTCAAAAAGGTCATTGGAAATGACCGTTACCATAATATGTGGAAGATATCGAAAGTGAGCGTCAAGATCAGAAGCCTTATCAGGGCATCGTTGCAGCTGATCGTACCCCGTAAAAATGATTTTAAGGGACCTACTACGAGATCCCGAACCCAAGCGGAAACCAAAGATGACGAGACCTTGGTCACATGCGGCGTGTAATTTCGTAATGGATTTGAACTTAAATATAAAATATAAATAATTTTTTTCAACATGCTCTAATTTAATGTACTAAAAAGTAGAAAATATTTTTTTTACCAAGTCACCTATATGTCACTATAAAGAAAAGTTTGTGGCACTCAACTTTTTAAATGTTTAATAAATTTGATCAATTCAGTTTCATTAACCGTATTTAATTTGACACAATAGTAATTAGAGAAATTATTATCACACGTTTATACTCAGTTTCAGGATTTTTATTTAAGAAATCTAAGGTTGTTTTGCAGTAAATTAAATACAGTTGATATGTTAACGGATTTATGAAAATTGAAGATTATATGTCTAAATTTTCAGCGCCCAAGCTTTTATTTGTAGTCACATATGGGTGACTTGGTAAAAAAAAAAATTTCTACTTTCAGTACATCAAAAAAAGTTTGTTTAAAAAAAATTACCATATATATTATTTTCAACGTTTTAGTCTTCGATTGATTTGACTAGAGCTCTGAAATGTTTGCAAAGAGGGATTAATCATTTCAAACGAACCATCGTTATTATTGGTTGATTTTCAGAAAAAAACCTGGAAAACTGTGATAGGTGGTATGTATCATAGATGTTGGCTCACCACCTATTGGACCTTATCTTTTAATCTATTTTACCTATTGGACCCTTTCAACGATTGTGCGATCCGAGAGCACTTAGACCCAATTCATAGGTTCTCATGCACTTTCCATGTATTGTCACCTCTTAGATGCATGTTTGCAAAATTTCAGAGCTCCAAGTAGTCGGAAAGTGGGTGAAATATCGATTTTTCGTTTTACATCTTACAGAAAGCCAAGTTATTTTTATTTTTATTTTAAGTTGAATCATGCATTGTCACCTCTTAAATACATGTTTGCAAAATTTCAGAGCTCTAAGTAGTCGGGAAGAGGGTGAAATATCGATTTTCCGTTTTGCATCTCACACCGAGTCAAGTTAAGTAAAAGCTTGTAAAAAAAGGGGGTATATCTAGTTGCACCTAGACGAATTGTTCGTTGTGGCCACTGTCGAGGACGGCCGAAATGTGAGCATATTTTGATTTCAAAATTTCGCACAGAGAGAATGAAGGAAACGAGTGGGCATGGAAGGACAAAGAGCGATGTGCAAGTGGGCAGAAGTAAGAAGAAAGCGAGCGAAATGGGCAGAACATCAGAGATCGTCGTCCGATAAACGAGTACTCCCATCACGTGTTGAATAATAGTTCTTCATATTAAATTACAATCCTGACAACATTATCTATTCAGGAGTTATACATAATTTAATTTTAAATTACCTAAAATAAATACTACTCAAAATACTTAAATATTTACATAAGTAATTTATGTATTTAGGATAGTAATTAAAGTTATATTCGTAATTACTGTGAACGTTGCTATATTTATAATTGGATTAACTTGATGATCTTATGAGTCGTTTCGTTATTACCAAGATCATCATGACACAGCAATAGCATTTTTAGCGATCCAGAAGCATGCCTGTGTTTCCTTGTCAGCGAGAACGATAATTTGGCCACTGGACAATTAGCCGGAAGGTAAGAAGGATATAAGTCACGCTCCCGTCAGACGTGGCTCTTTTTTGGATATATAAAGAAAGGAGAAAATAGAAGAAGAATAAGAAGATTGTGAAAATTGGGTGGGATGGATGGGAGCCCCCCCGACTCGGAAACAATGACGGAACACGAAGTTAGAATCATTTGGTCGCTTGTCGCACGCGTATTCGGCAATTACAAGCTCCGCGATAAAAACAAGACGTGATTGATCGATGACGATGCCCTTTAGTGATTTCGGGAATTTCAGAGAAAGAGAGAGAGAGAGAGAGAGAGAGAGAGAGAGAGAAATAAGAGCGACGCGTGCTGTGGGTATTTCCATACTCTCAACAGGACAAATCATAAGCGAGCGTTGACTTTTTTCTTTTTCCACGCGCGACCGTGCCTTCTCATATGCTACATCTACCTAGCCGGGTCAAAAAATGGCATTTTCCAAAAATATTTTTTTTGATAGTATCACCTTTCAGCGATGTCCCCTGAAAAAGTCATTGAAATATTCCTAAAATTGAATGAGCTAAAGCTTCTAACAGTCAGCCGGGCAAGCAATAGCAGCATCATATTTCAACATTTAAGGGGTTTTCTCACTTCAGACGCTAAAAAGGCTATTTTCATTAATTGTTTTGATTGGTTTATATCATAGATATTGATATAAAAGATGTTACTCTTAATAAATACACTTTCGAAATACAAAAAAAAAAAATTACTCATTTCAGTCACTATTTATAGACGAAAATGGTAGTTAAACAAAAGTCCCAAAAAAATTGTAGGTCTGCGATGTTGATGAGATCTCGCAGATGGATCATCCGAAACAAAAAAATCAAACGGTTTTAGATTCAGTATGTTAATCGTTATAGCGCATATCATACGATTATTGATATATGGAGAAAAAAAATGGCGGACATTTTTCGGAAAAATAAAAAAGGACGTGTTTTTTCCACCGTTTTTGGCAAAAAAAAAATTAGTAAATGTCGAAATTAGAAAAAAAATCTTGATATGCGCTATAGCTACAGTTGTAAAGAATATGTGGTTGAAATGTCATAAGGATTGGTTCAGTAGTTTCGAAGATTTTATCAACAAGCCGTCGAAAAACGTTCTTTCGAGAAAAACGCGTTTAAAGTTTGTTTGGGTTACATAAATACATTAAGGGGAGTAAACGGCGAGAAAAACAGGTAAACTTCGGGAATTTTTATCTCATAAACTAATGTTTCGATTGGATCCGGGTTTATTTAATAGGAAAATATGTACATTGAGGTATGTTTAGGAATTTTTTAAAATAAATTCGCTGACTGAAAGCGATTCATACGCGATTATCTCGAAACATAATTTTCAAAGTCGGTGCCAGATGTATCTCGAAAATGGCTTGTCCGATTTTGTCCAAATTCGGATAGAATATTCTTCGATAGTTTTTCTCGTTCGCCACGTAGGGGTTTTTTATTTGATTGAACCATTGCTTTTTTATGCAATGTGTATGCAATCCAAATTCGTCGGAAATTGCGAACGAAAAACGAATGTAAAATTAAAACGGTCGCAATTCCGTCAAAAATTAAAATAAAAAAAAGAAATCCCACGCGGCGAACGAGAATCGATCCCCGGTTTATTATGTACAAAATGGCCGACTACTCGAAACTTTTCGAAACAGTTTTTTTCCAATTGGCGTGACAAATAACTTCAACAATTTTCACTCGATTTACTTCAAATTTAAAAGTTATGTTCCTAATTGCACTTCTCACGGCTGTTTATTAGTTTTTAAAGATGGGCCAGGACAGGGTTTAGGGATGGGCCGATATTGTGCCAGTTTTCAGTTGAGAGCGGAACAGTAATGGGCCAATATTATTTCTCTTTTGTTGGCTTATACGATGGTCCCAATATTGGCCTGATCGTAACATTGGGCAACTCATGGCAACCTCTACATGGGATATGCCTCATATATGCATCATATATAGTGTTTATACGTAGCATGTATGTTTTGGTCAGAAAAATATATCGAAAATATATGGGTCATATATGCGTCATATATTTGGTGCATATATACTGAATATATACGTATTATTCTATTTTTCGTCATTATATATGCGACCGATATATATATATATATATATATATATATATATATATATATATATATATATATATATATATATATATATATATATATACATATATGTAGCATATATTTTCTACGTATATTTTACATACATAAATTTCCATGGGGGACCGATATGTCAGATTATTACAATACTATAAAAAAATTGAAAAAGCGATTGATTTAAATAACATATTTTATTTGAAAAAGCTCTTTTGTTATCTGAATATCTACATTATCCTTCAAATAAAATTATATTCTATTGAAATCATTCTATATACAATCCGTAGATCTATGGATGAAATAATTAAGCGGTTGCTACAACATTTTTTATTTCGTACAAAAATATAATCAATAGAATTCATTATTTCCTTACTGCATCGAAACGAATATGCCATGGGACGTAAGT